>NBIV01000285.1:0-104122 GCA_003194525.1 Gracilariopsis chorda
GGCACTCTATTGCGAACATAAATAACATGTTTCAGTGCATATGACCACAAACATTCTGGAAGATTTCCTTGAATGAGCAAAGCTCGGGCAGCTTCACCCATAGTGCGATTGATGCGCTCTGCAATGGCATTATGTTCTGGGGTATACGGTGGAGAAAACGATATCTCCTCGAGACCATTCTTGGGATTTCTCTTGCAAGGCAATGTACTCTTCGGCATTGTCAGAGTGCAGCTTTCGAATAAGCACATGCTCTCCTCCAAGCTGTTTGAGCTTCTGTCTCACACCCAAGAACACTTGTGCAATCTCAGACCTATGTATCATGAACCCAAGTACTGCATATCGCGAGTGATCATCCACAAATCCAGATGCATACCGGAATCGATCTGGGTACGATGGCACTAATGGACCCATAATGTCTGAGTGCACAATGTCTCCAACGTTGTCAGATCTTTCAAACTTGCCCAGAAATGGCAGTTTATGTGCTTTGCCAAGCCGACACGATCGACATATCTCCTCCATGCACTTGAGTTTTGGTACTCCGTCGACATGTTCATGAACCTTTTGTAGGTCATACTCATTCATATGTGCCAGTCTGCGATGCCACAATGTACTTGTGCTCTCCTCTGTTGCAGAAAGCATCTTGGATGTATCCCAGTGGTCAATGGGGTTGGGTAGCATGTACAGACGGGAACGATTATGACGAGTCCCACGTCCAATGTCAAACCCGTGCTCATGTTGTAGGGTTACCTCCTTACCACAGAACCGTGACTGGATACCCTTGTCAGCTAAGCGACCTACAGATACTAGGTTATATCCAAGATTCGGAACTAGCAGCACTTTCGACAACCTGAGGTTCACATTCGAGAAGGGTAGTATGACATCTCCTTGTTGCGTGGCATTCACCGTATTGTTGTCAGCTAGCTCAATTGTCTTCTCTGGTATGTCAATCAGTGAGTCTGGAACGAACGCAGATACATAACAGAAGAAATGAGACGTAGCACCACTGTCCGCATAAGTGTCGATGTGACTAATAGCTGGCGGTACCACTGAAGACTTCTCACTAGCAACACCAGCAATCTCAACTTTGGACGCTCTACTGGATGACTTCCCAGAACGCTTTGGCTTGTCAACTGCGTTCACCCTCAGCTGGTCCAAGATTGCTTGTGGCAGATGGTTGTCAGGGTTGTCTGGATTCACGTGACATCGGTCTTGGGTATGTCCATCACGGTCGCAGAAGGTGCAGTGGTACCCGTTTCTGCTTCCAGCAGCATACGCACGACCAGTGGGGTCGTTAACAGTGGTCGAATCTGATGCGTTACCATCATTTTCATTACCAATCGATGATCTGCTGTGTCCAATTATTCGGGCACCACCCTTTTACCTGTTCTTTTTGCGATTACGACCTCTACTGGAACTACCTGAACCCATTTGACGAGCATTATATTCATCAATCAGGGTTGTCACCACATAGTCCCATGTCAGTTCGGAGATCTCCTTGGTCCTAAGTGCTGCGGCAGTTGACTCCAAAGAGCAGTTGGGGTCAATAGAGGCCAGAAGCATATGTGCCTTGTGAGACTCAGGTATAGCCGCATCCTTGCCCATGCGGACCAGCTGCGAGAACAGACAGGCAAACTGGTCCACATACTCAGACATGTTTTGGCCTTTGTATGACATTCTGAGCAGCTGAGTCTGCACAGCTATACGAGACACAGTCCTGTTTGAGGCATATCTCGCATCAAGTAGTTGAAGCATGTGACCAGGGTCATCATCCACATCCATGACTACACGCAGTGGGGCATCACCAAGTGCACAAATGATGATTGCACATGCCTTTTCGTGCTTTGCAAGTATACGGGAGGGTGTCTGGGTCGCACTAGAAACAGACGCTTGGGTCATTGTGGCACTAGATGACTCCTCCGAACTGGACATAACCACATTCCAGACACCTTTAATTCGACACGCGGCACGTAGACGGTGTCGCCATAGGGTGTAATCTTCACCTCGCTTACCATGGAAGCGTGGGATCTTCACACCAGAGGTGGTTTCGGACTCAACTTCGGAGTCAGACATTATTCCGGAAGGAGATCAACCACCAAAAAATGAAACCAAATGAAATGAAAATGAAGCAGAGTGAGGGACTCAATGCTTAGAAAGTTGACCAGAAGCTAATATGAATGGCTGATCGCGATACAGCTATTGACTTGCAGCTGATGTCACACTATGAGGAGAGAACTGGAGCGGAGTATCCCAAAACTCAACAGCGAGGGAGCCAGCGGAGACCGTGTAACCAAGTCTCAACGCTCGTCCAGACGCGTCTGGTACGCGAATCACAGGCGGAGGTCGGGTCCTCTACGCCCGGAGTATAGTCACGAGTAGCTCTGAAGCAAACTCGGAAATGAAAATAACTTCGTAAAGGCGGGCGCACTGACGGGAGAAACTACCTGCGCTACCCTAAGGGTTGAACCCTGGACCCTGGTAACTCTCTCCAGGTGAGGTACGAAATTCTTCTGACCTACCCTGTTCTGCGCACTTCAGAAACGAGGGCTTTACAATCCGTACGTGTCGTCCCAGGGAGGTTAGTAGCTGTCGCGATAAGCGTTCACCAGTTAACCCCTGCTAGACACTTGCAGGAAAATAGCGCGGTCTTCCTTGTGCGCTGAAGCAATGGAGCCGGGATCGGAACAGGCGCAGGTCGGCTTACCAGAGAAGGTGTCTCTGAACGCTTTGCCTACTTTCACCACAGCACCAAATACTTCCACAAGACTCGCAAAGATGATCTGCGCAAGACGATGAATCGAACGAAAGAAAGTCAAAAGAGCGCGACGTCTGCAAAATGTCGACGCTCTGGGCCATAACCTTATGATTTAAACGATAGTTGGGCTTTGGCGGAAATGAAAAAGGAAAGAAAGAAAGAAAATAAAGAGTGAAGGTTGCCAGGCTTAGGGCCGAGTTTACTTGGTACTGCGACTTCAGAGTCTTATATAGCACATCTACTTCGCACTTCCACTACAAGAAAACCCTACAGCACTAAGTGGGGACACCCAATACTACCAATCATAATCAAACATAACACAATAAGGGTTGCACAAACTGATTACAGCTTCGTACAACCAGGCATAATAACATTACAACACATTGCAACCACGCACACCAAGTGAACCAAGCAGCCAACAACGCACAATAAGTGAACCGGACATGCCAACAATGTGCCAGCATGCTGCAGCACTGTATACACACTTCCCGCATCATCATGACAATGACAAAGCACAAATACACATGCCACCGCATCCATGTACATACCCTAGGTGTGTTGCGTGCATGGCACGTGCTTACTTGCACAAGCGCACACATGACACACTTCCATATACCTGTAAACCACATGTAGCCACACATATTCTTCAGTACCATGCCTTCACCTTATGCCAAGTGGCCAGTTCTGTGCCCAGGACCTATAGAATGCATAACACTTGTAACCAATACGTTGCATATGAGTATTTGCAGTAGCCAATCATATGCCCGTTTCACGTTGGGTTTGAGAACACACCAATATGCGCTTTTGTAGAGCAGGTCCAAAAACAGCCCCTCCGTTATATCAAACTTTGGTTCCAAGTGTTGCTTTACGATGTCCCAGTACTACCCGGCACTCGACTATGTGCTAACATCAACAGATATTTTAGTCAATGATAGTGATGACATTCCACGCATTGTAAAGTCTCGGCATGTGACATTTGACGAGTCCAAGTTCCCTGGGGGACCATTTCTGGAACATGCTATGAGTGATGGAGGTGCATCAGATGATACTTATGAAAGCACAGATCACTCTGAAATCGGTACTGAGAGTGGTAGTATGGTTTTCTGTGGACACCCCATTCGACATTGAGAGTGATACGGAACATATTGAATCCACTCCTATACCAACGGCACAGAGCATTGAAAGCGGTACCCGATCATCCAGATGATAGCGAGCATACTTCTGGTGACGATTCGGACCCAGACAATTCTGGTGAGCATGCCCAAGTCCTAGTCAACATACTTCGGAAACTGATGTCTTACTGGAATCTGAACCAGAACCACGCTATCCTCGCCGTACACGACGTGCACCAGCTAAGTGGTGGTACATGGCCGGTAGTGCAACGTCACAAATGGATATTACTACCAGTGATGAACCGAACCTACTCTGGGAGAAGCACTGTCTGCCACACCACTTGAGCAGAGCCTTTGGAAGAGTGCCATTGATGAAGAACTGACATCTCTGGAGGAGAAGAACACTTGGGAGGAGGATGAATCACCTGCCTCTCAGCCTCTTCCTACTCATGTCATTCTAAACGTAAAGCGCGATGCCAAAGGATCAGTTGAGAGATTCAAGGCTAGGGTTGTGGCTGGTGGCAATCACCAGACATACGGGCAGAACTACATGGAGACATATGCGCCAGTAGTGCCATTTAGCCTGGTCCGCATGTTCCTGTACGTCGCACTTTGTCTTCAGATGTATGTGGCTCAAGTAGATGTTAAGACTGCATTTCTCAACGGTGAGCTTAAAGAAGACGTGTGGGTGATGTCGCCGCGTGGTGTTCCTGGTCTGACCACAAAGTGCTATAAGTTACTCAAGGCTATGTACGGTTTGAAACAGGCTCATCTAGCATGGCACACCAAGTTCAAAGCAGACATGAAGAGGTTGGGTTTTGAGGAACTACCCAGCGCACCGTGCGTATTCAAGCGAAAGGTTGGAGATGGCATGTATGCCTACATACTCGTATATGTGGACGACATTCTGGTGTTCACGCCAACGCTGGAGCAACGGACTACGGTGTTGGAGGAGTTCAAAACACTCTATGATCTCCGCATTGAGAACCGAATCACTCTATACCTTGGCGTGGAGCTGTCATGGAAGATAGGTACAGCCGGACAACTCCTTGGTGTCAAGCTGGGACAGTCGCTGTATATTGAAAGTATACTTCGACGATTTGGTCTCCAGAACGCTAAGCCAGTACCTAGCCCTATGGTGGAGTGCTTCTTCACATCTCTAGCAATGGAGGAGGACAAATCACCAATGGATGTGCAGTTGTACCAGCAGATGATCGGGTCTCTGCTGTACTTGGCACTACGTACTAGGTTGGATATACTTGCTGTTGAAAGTTGAAAGGAAGTTGAGGGGATGGAAGGGAAGTTCGCCAGCTCTGGCTTGGATTTACTTGGAGGTCCTTCAGGCACATCTTATGTACCACTCTAAGCTCGAATTGCGCGGGAACACCAACTACAAGTAAAACCTAAACCACTAAGCAGGGACACTCAATACTACCAATCATCATCTAACATGACATAGCCAGCTCAGCACAACCTCATTACACCAACGCACACCAACGCACCAATGTTCTGTAATAGTTACGTGCATACACATGACCATGACAAGGCACAAATTCACGACTCCAACACACGCCAGCACATGCCAACACATCACGGTAAGTCAACACGTCACGATAAGTCGGCACGTAACCTGTGGTGTTAGTGCCATGTCATCATGTGGCAATGCACACAACACCCACGTCATCAATATACCCGTGCATGTGTAAACCGGATGACAGTGCATGCGCACCTTACCATTGTACCAACCACTGCTGTACCACTTGTACCAGGTGTCAACCACTTCATCAGTATCCCCTGCACACAACGTACACTGTGACCACTGTAGTAGCTGGACACGTGGGTGTGTCCAACCGATCCAGTTATGCCATACCACTTGTACGCACCACGTTGCATATGTACATTTGCAGTAGCCAATCAGAAGCCAGTTTCACGTTGGGTTCGCGCACACGCGCATATGCGCTTTTGCAGAGGTACCCTCTAAAACAGCCCATGCTCCCCGGAACATTTGGTTTTCAGTGACAGCACAGGTACTACTGCCAACAGCTGAGTGATAAACCCTATTGCGAACATGTATGACGTGCTTTAATGCGTATGGCCACAAGCACTCTGGGAGACTTGCCTGTATGAGCAAAGCTCGAGCAGCTTCCTCCATAGTGCGATTGATGCGCTCGGCTATTGCATTGTGTTCCGGAGTATACGGAGGAGAGAAAGAAGTGTCTTGAAGATTGTTGGCAGGGTTCAGCTGCAACGCAATATACTCCTGGGCATTATCCGAGTGCACTTTCGCAATGGCCACTCCTCCAAGCTGCTGGAACTTGTGCTCAACTGCATCGAATACAACAGCAATTTCACTTTTATGGGTCATGAAGCCTAAGAGTGCATACCTTGAATGCTCGTCAAGGAAGGTAGAGGCATATTGAAACCTTTGTGGGAATGAAGGTACAAGGGGTCCTAGTATATCGGAGTGTACCACCTCACCTACGGCTGATGCTCGGTCGTATTTGCCAGGGAACGGAAGTTTATGTGCCTTACCAAGCATACACGGGCGGCATACCTCCTCCATTCCCGACATCTTCGGCACCCCTTCAGCATGTTTGTAAACTGACTGGAGGTCGCGCGCATTGATGTGGGCAAGTCGCCGATGCCATAGATTAGCAATACTGGACTCCGATGTCTTCATGCAATGATCTCCACTAGTTGGTGACGAGGATGGGGTTGGGTTGGTACCTTGCAATATCGGATCGGGTAAGGTGTACAACCCGGAGCGTCGATCGCGATGGCCACTGCCGACTACAAACCCATTGTCCAAGGTGAGACGAACTTCACTTGAGCGAAAGAAAGATTCAATGCCCTTGTCCGCCAAGCATCCTATGGACACCAAATTGTATTCCAGTTCTGGAACGAACAGGACATCAGTCAATCGTAGGTTTGCGTACTCAAATGGCAATACTATGTCACCCCGCTGCGTTGCACATACTTCAGTATTGTCGGCAAGCATGATGGTTCGAGTTTTTACGTTGTGCAAAGACTCGGGAATAAACGCAGACACCGAATGGAAAAAGTGTGATGTAGCACCACTATCGGCATAGGTGTCCATATCACAACTGTCGGGAAGTACGATGGAAGACTTCTCCAGTGCCATGCCGCATACCTCAATCTTTGATGAACTACCAGCCGGTTTATTGCAAGACTTGGACGCCCCAGATTTGCTCTTCGATTTGATGTTAAGCTTGTCCAGGATGCTTTTGGGTAAGTGATTATCTGGGTTATCGGGATTCACATGGCATCTGTCCTTTGTGTGACCATCACGATCACAGAATTCACAGTGATAAGTCCGGTTACTGGACACCACGTATGCTCTACCAGTTGTACTTGGCCGATCATCAGAGTCACTTCCATCCCTGATGTGAGTGTGACTGGAGTTTTGCGACACACGTGAACCACCAGAACCTTTGCTTCTGTTCTTCTTTCGTCTTCGCGTACGTCCAGAACTAGAAGAACTGACCAGACGAGCATTGTACTCATCGATCAAAATGGTTGCCACATAGTCCCAAGTCAGTTCCGATATGTCCTTGGTACGGAGTGCAGCAGCCGTGGACTCCAACGAACTGTTCGGATCAATGGAAGCAAGTAGCATAGGTGCCTTGTGAGACTCCGGTATAGCAGCATCCTTGCCCATACGGTCTAACTGGGCGAACAATGCCGTGTATTGATCCACATAGCTGGACATGTTCTCACCGCTGTACGACATTCGGAACAATCGTGTCTGCACTGCAATTCTAGATACAGTCCTATTGGAGGCATAACGTCCATCCAAGAGTTGCAACATACGTGCAGGATCATCATCCACGTCCATGACTACGCGTAATGGAGCATCACCAAGAGCACAGATGATGATACCACAAGCCTTTTCTCGTTTCGCAATGATACGGGGAGTTGCTATTTCAGTGCCACTACCTGCGGTAGTTGTGTCTTGAGTTGAAATATCTGTGGTAGATTGAACCCCAGAGGGATTCGCGACATTCCAGACACCGTTAATACGGCATGCAGCACGGAGACGGTGACGCCACAGCATATAATCATCACCACGCTTACCATGGAAACGAGGAATTTTCATTCCAGATGTGGATTCCGTTTCAACTTCGGAGTAGGACATGGTTCCTACGGGACTAGAACCAAAGAAAAGCAACAAAAGCAACTATGTAGATGCCAAATGTAGTGATATCCACGCAATGTATTGAAGCCGAAAGAGGGATTTCAAGGCTTCTGTTACACAAAGAACCAGAAAAACTGGAGTGGAGAAGAATCTCAAACACTCAACAGCGAAAACTTCAGCGGAGACCGTGTAACCAAGTCTACTACGCTTGTCGAGACGCGTGTCGTACGCGATCACAGGCAGAGTTCGGGTACTCAACGCCCGGAGTATACTCACAGGACGTACTGATACGAGCCTGGACAGAAATAAAACTTCTTAAGACGGGCGCACTGGCAGGAGATACTATCCCCGCTACCCTAGAGGTCCGAATCCTCTGGTCGCTGGTAACTCTCTCCAGGTGAGATGCGGTTTCTGCAACCAATCCTGCTCTGCACACTTCAGAGCGAGGGGCTTTACAATCCGTACGAGACGTCCAAGGGAGGCTAGTAGCTGACGCGATAAGCTTTCACCAGTTAACCCCTTCTAGTCGCTTGCCGGAAAATAGCGCGGTCTTCCTTGTGCGCTGAAGCAAAGAAGCAGGGATCGGAACAGGCGCAGGTCGGCTTACCAGAGAAGGTGTCTCTGAACGCTTTGCCTACTTTCACCACTGCCACTCGACTTCCACAAGATTCGCTCGCTCGCAACGCAACGCGTACCTGCGCGAAAGAAAAACCAGTCTTCGTAGAGTCCAAAGAGATATTAGTAGAGCGCGACGTCTGCAAAAAGTCGACGCTCTGGGCCCATAACCTGTTGCAACGCACGCGGGTTATGAAAACAAAAGGGAAGAAACAACGGGAGGAAGAAGAAAAAAGAAAATAAAACAAGGAAGGTTGTCAGCCTTAGTCGACCAGTTTACTCGACAGCAGGCAAAGCCAATCTACATATACCCTACCGAACACACTTCACCGTCGTAGCAGCAAGCGACGGCGGTGGTTGCACCATTACACTACACGTTATTCGTGTGTGCAGGTGTACACGAAACGCGCACACAATCTAGAGGGTCACAATTTCAAATAACTATATCAATCAATGCGCCAAATCCATTGCCAGTTCCTTGATCTGGAACCAGCTCTAAAAAATCAACAATTACCATCCTTGCACTCCAACCCCTCCGCGCAGCCTGCAAACGCACATTGTCCCAAATCACCCAATACAGCTCCCATTCGCATCTTCGGCATTGCAGCACAACCGTCTACTGCGCGCACACTTGGACCAACCACATTGCTCCACTTGTGCATATCCGCAATCCAGTACCATACACTCCATAACACTTGTACGGTATACAATGCATATAGCATTTTGCAGTAGCCAATCACATTGCCGTTTCACGTTGGGTTTGAGCAGAGGCGCATATGCGCTTTTGGAGCGAGGGGCTTCAAAAGTGCCCATGGTTCCCTGAAGGTTTGGTTTTGGACCAAGCTGACACCTTCTGTGGGGGTTGGCCAGGCACTCGACCACTTGTAGAGTTCAGCACTTCAACAAAGGGTTATACTTGGGGAAGGCATATCTTGGGTCATTAGCCATCCTCTGGAAGCCTCGTAGAGAGCGACGCATCTTCTCCTTAGACGTAGGAGAGGGAAGACAGAAGAAGACGTCTTGTACCCGGAGCATCTCCGGGGGCCAGGGTTCCGACACCCTAGGGTAGCGGAGGTAGTTTCTCCCGTCAGTGCGCCCGAATTTGAAGTTTTGTTTGTTGTTGTTGTCGTTGTTTTTGTTGTTATTGTTGTGGTTGTTGCCATTTTTGTACTACTTAAGTGCCATAGGTCTTTCATCGCACCTGTGCTGTTTGTTGACATCTACCAAGCATGGATTCATTCGGTGGCATCAAGATTGAAAAGTTGGGCGAGGATAACTTCCATGTATGGAAGCAAAAGGTTGAGTTGCTGCTTGCACTCAAGGACCTCGATGACCATCTTGAATCAACCAGGCCTACGGACGATGACGAGTTGTCAGCATGGAAGAAGAAAGACTCCAAGGCCAGGGCTGTTATTGGTCTCAGCATCAGTGATGAGCATTTGGACCATGTGAGGGATACCCAGAATGCTGCGCAAATGTGGAAAGCCATTTGCGATGTGTTCCAGCGTAAAACGCTGCTCAACCGAGTCAATTCAAGACGTGCCTTCTACACAGCCAAGATGCGAGATGATGAGAAAATGTTACACTTCATCAATCGTGTTCGTCATCTTGCATCAGATCTGAAGAGCATGGAAGTAGTGGTTGAGGAAGAAGACATCGCTATGGCAATCCTATGTGGGCTACCAGACCGCTTCGAACACCTCATTGTCGCTATTGACACCACGATTGGTGATCGCAAACTCGATTAAGAGTTTGTGAAGAGTCGTTTGCTGCAAGAGGAACAGCGAATGAACGATCGTGCCAAGGAGGATTCCGGAACTGACACGGCTTTGGTCGGTGCGCAGTGACGAAAGAAGTCCATGGTGTGCTACTACTGTGGTAAGAAGGGGCAAATCCAGAGAAACTGTTTCAAGAGACAACGTGACGAAGCTAGCAAAGAGCAGAGTGCTGCCGCAAACCCAGCTGTGCAGACCGATCTCGGCAACGAGAAACGAGGATGTGACAGTGACTCTGACTTTGTTTGTCTCATTGCGACAGGTTCTGTGGAAGAAAGTATCAGTGACTGGATCATTGACTCTAGTGCCACCGCCATATGACGTATGACGAGTTCATGTTTGACAGTTATAGCAAAAGAGAGTCTGCCGGTGTGAGTATCGGCAATGACTCGAAGCTGGAGTCTCTTGGTCATGGCAGTGTCCACCTCGATCTCGCTGTTGAAGGGCGTAAGAGCAAGTGCCGGTTGGGTGAAGTAGTGCACGTACCGAATCTAAGGTATCATCTGCTGTCAGTATCTGCGATGTGTGACCTGGGTGGGCGAGTGGTGTTTGACAAAACCAAAGTATGTGTGTACAAAGGCAACACCATGATCGCCCAGGGCGGTCGCATCAAGGGACTGTACTACCTATGTACCGCGATTGAAGTACCAGAAGACATGGACAACGCACTTGTGACTGACCTGTCACTATGGCATGCTCGAATGGCTCATGTGAATGTGGATGGTATCAAACATATGGCTCGTAACGGTGTTGTGTCAGGGCTGAATGTGGACTTGAATCAATCGATGGATGTGTGCGACTCTCGTGTAGTGGGAAAATCTACACGTGCTGTAACTCCCAAGCAAGGGGGGGAACGGGCTTTGCACCCATTGGACCTAGTGCATTCGGACATTTGTGGTCCAATCCAAGTAGGTTCCTTGGGAGGTTCACGCTACTTCGTCACATTCATCGATGATCACTCACGTTTTTGCTTCTTGTACATGCTCAAGACCAAGGATGAGGTGTTCCACGTGTTCGTGAAGTGGCTCAAGATGGTTCAAAATCAGAGTGACCGACATGTGAAAACCATCACCGCACGTGAGTCTGTGCTACACGCGTTACGCACAGACAATGCTGGTGAACATGTGTCAAAGAAGTTTTCACAAGAGCTTGAACGTCACGGTATTGAACATCAGCGAACGGTGCCTTACAATCCACATCAGAATGGTCTGGCCGAGCAGTGCAAACCAATGGACACTCCCATGGACTCCGGTGCTGACCTCACTAAGGTAGAAGAGCCTCTGACGAACATCCCGTATCGTCAGGTGATCGGTTGTCTGATGTATCTCTCTGTTGGCACTCGACCGGACATCTCGTTTGCAGTGTCCAAGCTAGCCAAGTACGTCGAGAAACCTGGAGAGAGTCATTGGAAAGCGGTCAAGCGTGTTCTGCGTTACCTCAATGGCACTCGCTCCCTCGGACTTACTTATGGCACCACGACTGATACTCAGCTGTATGGATACGTAGACTCTGACTGGGCAGGTGATACATCCAACCGCAAGTCCACCAGTGGGTATGTGTTCATGATGTGCGGTGCTCCTGTGTCTTGGAGCTCGCGCCAACAGGAAGTAGTTGCATTGTCTAGCGCTGAGGCTGAGTATGTGAGTCTGTGCAGTGGGACGAAGGAAGCGATCTGGCTGAGACGACTGTGGAGTGGCATTGGCAACGCAAGTGGACTACACGTGGATGAGTCAATGATGCTAATGGTTGAGCCCACAACTGTGTACGTGGACAATCAAGGTTGCATCGACCTTGCTCGAAATAGAGTTGTGAACAAGCGTACTAAGCACATTGATATTCGCTTTCACTTCACCAGAGAGGCTCTACGCGACAAAGCCGTCCAGTTGCAGTACTGTTCCACGGAAGACATGGTTGCCGATATGCTGACGAAAGCGCTCGGTCGAGTTAAGCTGGCAAGGTTCCGCGGTGACTGTGGCTTGCTCCCCTTAGACCTTTGAAGTCAGTGACAGAGGGGGGGTGTTGGCAGTAGTACCTGTGCTGTCACTGAAAACCAAATGTTCCGGGGAGCATGGGCTGTTTTAGAGGGTACCTCTGCAAAAGCGCATATGCGCGTGTGCGCGAACCCAACGTGAAACTGGCTTCTGATTGGCTACTGCAAATGTACATATGCAACGTGGTGTGTACAAGTGGTATGGCATAACTGGATCGGTTGGACACACCCACGTGTCCAGCTACTACAGTGGTCACAGTGTACGTTGTGTGCAGGGGATACTGGTGAAGTGGTTGACACCTGGTACAAGTCGTACAGCAGTGGTTGGTACAATGGTAAGGTGTGCATGCACTGTCAACAGGTTTACACATGCACGGGTATATTGATGACGTGGGTGTTGTGTGCATTGCCACTTGATGCATTGCCACTTGATGACATGGCACTAACAGCACAGGTTACGTGCCGACTTACGGTGACGTGTTGACTTACCGTGATGTGTTGGCATGTGCTGGCGTGTGTTGGAGTCATGAATTTGTGCCTTGTCATGGTCATGTGTATGCACGTAACTATTACGGAACGTTGGTGCGTTGGTGTGCGTTGATGTAATGAGGTTGTGCTGAGCTGGCTATGTCATGTTAGATGATGATTGGTAGTATTGAGTGTCCCTGCTTAGTGGTTTAGGTTTTACTTGTAGTTGGTGTTCCCGCGCAATTCGAGTTTAGAGTGGTATATAAGATGTGTCTGAAGGACCTCCAAGTAAATCCAAGCCAGAGCTGGCGAACGTCCCTTCCACCCCCTCAACTTCCTTTCAACATTCATCATGCTCAGCAGTTGTTTGTTTTTCGTGTTTCTTAATCATCATCTGGTGTCCAGTGCGACGAGCGGTTGATTCGGGTTACTTTGGGTGATTCCAGGTATCCGGGGACGTGAGCCTGGCGGCTTGAACCAAAGCGGATGTACTGTCGAGCGGCTTCCCACCGGTCCATTTGGACAGATAACGGTGACGGTCGTTAAGACCTGGTAAGTTCAGCGGGTGCATCTGTGGACGGGGTGCCGTGGCGTACTGCGCTGGTGCGGGTGATTGAATTATTTGTTTTGATCCTGAATGCGTGTCGGGATTCTTGGGCTGTTGCGAAGGTATTCCATAACGAGCTTTTGATCCGTGCATCTGACCCTTGGGCGTTTGTGCGGGGAGGCGACGTGGCGTAGGCTGACCTCCTTCTTAGGATCAGGCCGCGTGTGACCTTAAGTGGTTGCGCGTTAGCAGCGTACTTTGGTTGCCATAGTAGCTTCAGTTGCGAGGTCGCGCAAGTTCTTGCAAGAGGCCAGAGAGGGTTATCCTTGGTGGAGGCATATATTCGGTCATTAACCATCCTCTGGAAGCCTCGTGGAGAGCGACTCATCTTCTCCTTAGACGTAGGAGAGGGAAGACAGAAGAAGACGTTTTGTACCCGGAGCATCTCCGGGGGCCAGGGTTCCGACACCCTAGGGTAGCGGATGTAGTTTCTCCCGTCAGTGCGCCCGAATTTGAAGTTTTGTTGTTGTTTTTGTCGTTGTTTTTGTTGTTATTGTTGTGGTTGTTGCCATTTTTGTACTACTTAAGTGCCGTAGGTCTTTCATCGCACCTGTGCTGTTTGTTGACATCTACCAAGCATGGATTCATTCGGTGGCATAAAGATTGAAAAGTTGGGCGAGGATAACTTCCATGTATGGAAGCAAAAGGTTGAGTTGCTGCTCTCACTCAAGGACCTCGATGACAATCTTGAATCAACCAGGCCTACGGACGATGACGAGTTGTCAGCATGGAAGAAGAAAGACTCCAAGGCCAGGGCTGTTATTGGTCTCAGCATCAGTGATGAGCATTTGGACCATGTGAGGGATACCGAGAATGCTGCGGAAATGTGGAAAGCCATTTGCGATGTGTTCCAGCGTAAAACGCTGCTCAACCGAATCAATGCAAGACGTGCCTTCTACACAGCCAAGATGCGAGATGATGAGAAAATGTTACACTTCATCAATCGTGTTCGTCATCTTGCATCGGATCTGAAGAGCATGGACGTAGTGGTTGAGGAGGAAGACATCGCTATGGCAATCCTATGTGGGCTACCAGACCGCTTCGAACACCTCATTGTCGCTATTGACACCACGATTGGTGATCGTAAACTCGATTTAGAGTTTGTGAAGAGTCGTTTGCTGCAAGAGGAACAGCGAATGAACGATCGTGCCAAGGAGGATTCCGGAACTGACACGGCTTTGGTCGGTGCGCAGTGACGAAAGAAGTCCATGGTGTGCTACTACTGTGGTAAGAAGGGGCATATCCAGAGAAACTGTTTCAAGAGACAACGTGACGAAGCTAGCAAAGAGCAGAGTGCTGCCGCAAACCCAGCTGTGCAGACCAATCTCGGCAACGAGAAACGAGGATGTGACAGTGACTCTGACTTTGTTTGTCTCATTGCGACAGGTTCTGTGGAAGAAAGTATCAGTGACTGGATCATTGACTCTGGTGCCACCGCCCATATGACGTATGACGAGTCCATGTTTGACAGTTATAGCAAAAGAGAGTCTGCCGGTGTGAGTATCGGCAATGACTCGAAGCTGGAGTCTCTTGGTCATAGCAGTGTCCACCTCCATCTCGCTGTTGAAGGGCGTAAGAGCAAGTGCCGGTTGGGTGAAGTAGTGCACGTACCGAATCTAAGGTATCATCTGCTGTCAGTATCTGCGATGTGTGACCTGGGTGGGCGAGTGGTGTTTGACAAAACCAAAGTATGTGTATACAAAGGCAACACCATGATCGCCCAGGGCCGTCGCATCAAAGGACTGTACTACCTATGTACCGCGATTGAAGTACCAGAAGACATGGACAACGCACTTGTGACTGACCTGTCACTATGGCATGCTCGAATGGCTCATGTGAATGTGGATGGTATCAAACATATGGCTCGTAACGGTGTTGTGTCAGGGCTGAATGTGGACTTGAATCAATCGATGGATGTGTGTGACTCTTGTGTAGTGGGAAAATCTACACGTGCTCCAACTCCCAAGCAAGGGGGGGAACGGGCTTTGCACCCATTGGACCTAGTGCATTCGGACATTTGTGGTCCAATCCAAGTAGGTTCCTTGGGAGGTTCACGCTACTTCGTCACATTCATCGATGATCACTCCCGTTTTTGCTTCTTGTACATGCTCAAGACCAAGGATGAGGTGTTCCACGTGTTCGTGAAGTGGCTCAAGATGGTTCAAAATCAGAGTGACCGACATGTGAAAACCATCACCGCACGTGAGTCTGTGCTACATGCGTTACGCACAGACAATGCTGGTGAATATGTGTCAAAGAAGTTTTCACAAGAGCTTGAACGTCACGGTATTGAACATCAGCGAACGGTGCCTTACAATCGACATCAGAATGGTCTGGCCGAACGGTTCAACCGAACACTCATGGACTTGGTGAGATCGATGCTGCATCACAAGAAACTGCCAAAGAGCTTCTGGGCTGAAGCATTGAACGTTGCAGTGTATGTGCGCAATCGAGTCACCTGCAAGGCCTTTCCGAGTGACGTGACACCACTCGAGATGTGGAGTGGATATGAACCTGACTTGAGCAATCTGCGTGTGTTCGGTAGCCGGTGCTGGTACAAAGTGGTGGACCACAAGCTGAAGAAGCTGGAGCAACGTGCCGTGGAGGCGATCTTTATTTGGTACACATCTGGATCGAACGGTTATAAACTGTGGGATGCGCAAAAGAAGAAGGTGGTTGTGTCGAGAGATGTGTGGTTTGACGAATGTAGTGGTTCAGATCAAGGTACTGACCACGTTGATGATGACGACTATGCTGAGATCGACATCTCGGACAAGCCGAAATCAAACATCACCTCCACCTCTACTAAACCCACCGATGCTGCCCAAGTTGAACCCGCTACACCAGATACTCCACCAGAAGAAGCTTCAGGCAGTGGCCACGATGAGCCCACAGCTGAGACAGAAGTTGAGCCAGATGTACCAGATCCACCACCACTTCGGGGATCCACTCGTGAGCGTAGAGCGCCTACCTCGTGGTGGCGCGGCACTGCCCTACTCACTGCCAGTGATGACATCCCATCCTCATACTCGGATGCGGTGTCACGTCCTGATTCAAAAGCGTGGACCAAGGCCATGAACAGTGAGTACGAGTCTCTGATGGAGCATGACACATGGGAGTTAGTGCCAAGGCCAGCTGACAGCAACGTGATATCATCCAAGTGGGTATTTGTGCAAAAATATGAGGCTGGCGACAACGATGAACCGACAGTGAGGTACAAGGCTCGTGTGGTGGCTCGAGGGTTTCTGCAGATCGAAGTTGTAGACTTCTCCGAGACGTATGCACCAGTGGTCAAATTCACATCCATTAGAATGATTCTGTCCATTGTAGCAGTGCAGGACTATCATCTGCACCAGATGGATGTGAAGACTGCATTCTTGAATGGCGACCTGGAAGAGACTGTGTACATGGAGCAGCCGGACGGATTCATCAAACCTGGGAACGAGGACTTGGTATGCCTTCTCAAGAAAGCCATCTATGGGCTACGACAGGCATCAAGGCAGTGGTTTGCAAAGATGTACTTGTTCCTCGTTGGTTGGATGGGTCTGAAGCCAAACGTCGCAGACGAGTGCGTCTACACCGGAGAGGTACTGGGAGCGCTTGTGATCATTGCTCTTTATGTGGACAACTTGCTCATTGCGAGTCCAAGTATGGAGACAATGAATCGCATAAAGCGTGAACTGTCAAAACGTTTTCAGATGAAGGATCTCAGTGAAGCGTGCATGGTACTTGGGTTCGAGATCCATCGTGATCGATCCAAAAGACAGCTGTACCTGACACAGTCTGCATACACGCGTAAGGTCTTAGAACGTTTTGGCATGTTGCAGTGCAAACCAATGGACACTCCCATGGACTCCGGTGCTGACCTCACTAAGGTAGAAGAGCCTCTGACGAACATCCCGTATCGTCAGGTGATAGGTTGTCTGATGTATCTCTCTGTTGGCACTCGACCGGACATCTCGTTTGCAGTGTCCAAGCTAGCCAAGTACGTCGAGAAACCTGGAGAGACTCATTGGAAAGCGGTCAAGCGTGTTCTGCGTTACCTCAATGGCACTCGCTCCCTCGGACTTACTTATGGCACCACGACTGATACTCAGCTGTATGGATACGTAGACTCTGACTGGGCAGGTGATACATCCAACCGCAAGTCCACCAGTGGGTATGTGTTCATGATGTGCGGTGCTCCTGTGTCTTGGAGCTCGCGCCAACAGGAAGTAGTTGCATTGTCTAGCGCTGAGGCTGAGTATGTGAGTCTGTGCAGTGGGACGAAGGAAGCGATCTGGCTGAGACGACTGTGGAGTGGCATTGGCAACGCAAGTGGACTACACGTGGATGAGTCAGTGACGCTAATGGTTGAGCCCACAACTGTGTACGTGGACAACCAAGATTGCATCGACCTTGCTCGAAATGGAGTTGTGAACAAGCGTACTAAGCACATTGATATTCGCTTTCACTTCACCAGAGAGGCTCTACGCGACAAAGCCGTCCAGTTGCAGTACTGTTCCACGGAAGACATGGTTGCCGATATGCTGACGAAAGCGCTCGGTCGAGTTAAGCTGGCAAGGTTCCGCGGTGACTGTGGCTTGCTCACCTTAGACCTTTGAAGTCAGTGACAGAGGGGGGGTGTTGGGCAGTAGTACCTGTGCTGTCACTGAAAACCAAATGTTCCGGGGAGCATGGGCTGTTTTAGAGGGTACCTCTGCAAAAGCGCATATGCGCGTGTGAGCGAACCCAACGTGAAACTGGCTTCTGATTGGCTACTGCAAATGTGCATATGCAACGTGGTGCGTACAAGTGGTATGGCATAACTGGATCGGTTGGACACACCCACGTGTCCAGCTACTACAGTGGTCACAGTGTACGTTGTGTGCAGGGGATACTGATGAAGTGGTTGACACCTGGTACAAGTGGTACAGCAGTGGTTGGTACAATGGTAAGGTGTGCATGCACTGTCAACAGGTTTACACATGCACGGGTATATTGATGACGTGGGTGTTGTGTGCATTGCCACATGATGACATGGCACTAACAGCACAGGTTACGTGCCGACTTACCGTGACGTGTTGACTTACCGTGATGTGTTGGCATGTGCTGGCGTGTGTTGGAGTCGTGAATTTGTGCCTTGTCATGGTCATGTGTATGCACGTAACTATTACAGAACATTGGTGCATTGGTGTGCGTTGGTGTAATGAGGTTGTGCTGAGCTGGCTATGTCATGTTAGATGATGATTGGTAGTATTGAGTGTCCCTGCTTAGTGGTTTAGGTTTTACTTGTAGTTGGTGTTCCCGCGCAATTCGAGTTTAGAGTGGTATATAAGATGTGCCTGAAGGACCTCCAAGTAAATCCAAGCTAGAGCTGGCGAACTTCCCTTCCATCCCCTCAACTTCCTTACAAATTTCAACACTCCAAAATTGAGTCCGAAACCATCTCTGGTGTGAAGATCCCACGCTCCCATGGTAAGCGAGGTGAAGATTACACCCTATGGCGACACCGTCTACGTGCCACGTGTCGAATTAAAGTTTTCTGGAACGTGGTTATGTCCAGTTCGGAGGAGTCAACTAGTGCCACAATGACACAAGCGTCTGTTTCTACTGCGACCCAGACACCCTCCCGTATACTTGCAAAGCGCGAAAAGGCATGTGCAATCATCATTTGTGCACTTGGTGATGCCCCACTGCGTGTAGTCATGGATGTGGATGATGACCCTGGTCGCATGCTTCAACTACTTGATGCAAGATATGCCTCAAACAGGACTGTGTCTCGTATAGCTGTGCAGACTCAGCTGTTCAGAATGTCATACAAAGGCCAAAACATGTCTGAGTATGTAGACCAGTTTGCCTCTCTGTTCTCGCAGCTGGTCCGCATGGGCAAGGATGCGGCTATACCTGAGTCTCACAAGGCACCTATGCTTCTGTCCTCTATTGACCCCAGCTGCTCTTTGGAGTGAACTGCAGCAGCACATAGGACCAAGGAGATCTCCGAACTGACATGGGACTATGTGGCGACAACCCTGATTGATTAATATAATGCT
The DNA here is from genome assembly GCA_003194525.1 of Gracilariopsis chorda. NCBI lineage: Eukaryota > Rhodophyta > Florideophyceae > Gracilariales > Gracilariaceae > Gracilariopsis > Gracilariopsis chorda. Next base: position 19,508 of record NBIV01000285.1, read on the forward strand.
CGTCAAATGGGTTCAGGTAGTTCCGGTAGAGGTCGTAATCGCAAAAAGAACAGGTACAAGGGTGGTGCCCGTATAAGTGGACACAGCAGATCATCGATTGGTAATGTAAATGATGGTACCGCGTCAGATTTGACCACTGTTAACGACCCCACTGGTCGTGCGTATGCTGCTGGAAGCAGAAACGGGTACCACTGCACCTTCTGCGACCGTGATGGACATACTCAAGACCGATGTCACGTGAATCCAGAGAACCCTGACAACCATCTGCCACAAACAATCTTGGACCAGCTGAGGGTGAACGCAGTTGACAAGCCAAAGCGTTCTGGGAAGTCATCCAGTAGAGCGTCCAAAGTTGAGATTGCTGGTGTTGCTAGTGAGAAGTCTTCAGTGGTACCGCCAGCTATTAGTCACATCGACACTTATGCGGACAGTGGTGCTACGTCTCATTTCTTCTGTTATGTATCTGCGTTCGTTCCAGACACACTGATTGACATACCAGAGAAGACAATTGAGCTAGCTGACAACAATACGGTGAATGCCACGCAACAAGGAGATGTCATACTACCCTTCTCGAATGTGAACCTCAGGTTGTCGAAAGTGCTGCTAGTTCCGAATCTTGGATATAACCTAGTGTCTGTAGGTCGCTTAGCTGACAAGGGTATCCAGTCACGGTTCTGTGGTAAGGAGGTAACCCTACAACATGAGCACGGGTTTGACATTGGACGTGGGACTCGTCATAATCGTTCCCGTCTGTACATGCTACCCAACCCCATTGACCACTGGGATACATCCAAGATGCTTTCTGCAACAGACGACAGCACAAGTACATTGTGGCATCGCAGACTGGCACATATGAATGAGTATGACCTACAAAAGGTTCATGAACATGTCGACGGAGTACCAAAACTCAAGTGCATGGAGGAGATATGTCGATCGTGTCGGCTTGGCAAAGCACATAAACTGCCATTTCTGGGCAAGTTTGAAAGATCTGACAACGTTGGAGACATTGTGCACTCAGACATTATGGGTCCATTAGTGCCATCGTACCCAGATCGATTCCGGTATGCATCTGGATTTGTGGATGATCACTCGCGATATGCAGTACTTGGGTTCATGATGCATAGGTCTGAGATTGCACAAGTGTTCTTGGGTGTGAGACAGAAGCTCAAACAGCTTGGAGGAGAGCATGTGCTTATTCGAAAGCTGCACTCTGACAATGCCGAAGAGTACATTGCCTTGCAAGAGAATCCCAAGAATGGTCTCGAGGAGATATCGTTTTCTCCACCGTATACCCCAGAACATAATGCCATTGCAGAGCGCATCAATCGCACTATGGGTGAAGCTGCCCGAGCTTTGCTCATTCAAGCAAATCTTCCAGAATTTTTGTGGTCATGTGCATTGAAACATGTTATTTATGTTCGCAATAGAGTGCCGCACTCCACCACTGGCGTAACACCGTATGTGCTAGTGACTGAAACTAGGGCTTGTTTGAAGTATGTCAGAGTATTTGGATGTGCCGCATATGTATTAAAAATGAACCCGGGCACCAAGTTCGAATCTCGTGCACTTGAGGGAGTGTACTTGCAGACTCTTGAGCATGGTGTTTATGAGGTCCTAGTTACTGATGACGACGATATTCCTCGAATAGTAAGGTCCCGTCATGTCACTTTTGATGAATCTAGGTTCCCTGGTGCACCATATCTCGGCAACTATATGGATGACGAAAGCACATCAGATAGTACTTATCATTCTGAGAACGATATGGATAGCATCAGTTCGGATGAATTCTCTGTTGATGATGTTGAAAACATCATGTCAAACTCAGAAAATGGTACAATAGACCACCCTGAGGCACCAACAGACATTATGGTTGACCCTGCAACAGCAAACTTTGATACTGCCGAGGACAGTTCGAGTGATGAAGAGCAGTCAAATGACGATGGAGGTGACATTGAACAGGAAAATGTTGACTCTGAGTCACAATCACGGTATCCTCGTCGCACAAGGCGTGCACCACAACGCTGGTGGCATATGGCTGGCACTGCCAAATCTGAGGTTGAGGTGACCACGAGTGATGATCCCACACTAGAGGAAGCACTGTCAAAAACCCCAACTGAAAGAGAGCAATGGCTAAATGCCATTGATGAAGAGTTGGCATCTTTAGAATACAAGGCTACATGGATTCCTGATGACTCACCAAAGTCCGAGCCACTACCAACGCATGTCATACTGAAGGTGAAACGTGACGCAGATGACTCCGTTGACCGATTTAGAGCTCGAATAGTGGCTGGGGGCAACCACCAGACATATGGTCAGGACTACTTAGAGACGTATGCACCAGTTGTTTCGTTCAATTTGGTTCGCATGTTCCTGTACCTGATGTTGTGTATGCAGATGTTTGTTGCAATGGTTGACATAAAGACAGCGTTCCTTAATGGTGAACTCAAAGAATATGTGTGGGTGATGTCACCGCGTGGCATTCCTGGTCTCAAGTCACAATGCTACAAACTGCTAAAGGCGATATACGGGCTTAAGCAGGCTCATCTGGCATGGCATACGAAGTTCAGCACGGACATTACAGGCATAGGTTTTGAAGAACTACCCAGTGCACCATGTGTTTTCAGGCGCAAACTAGCCGGCAACACTTACGCATACATCCTGGTATACGTAGAGGACCTTCTCATATTTACGCCAACTGCTGAACAACGTTCCCACATAGTGGAGGAGCTCAAGTCACTGTATGACCTACGTGTTGAGACTCGTGTCAGAATGTATCTTGGTGTTGAATTAAGCTGGAACATGGACTCCAATGGCCATTTGTTAGGTGTGAAACTAGCACAGCCGTTGTATGTCAGTGGAATGTTACGTCGGTTTGGACTGGAAGGTAGCAAGCCTGCACGAAGCCCAATGGTGGAATACATCTTTTCCTCGCTTGATGCGGAGGAGTACAAGTCCCAATTTGAAGTCCAGTTGTATCAGCGGATGATCGGGTCTCTGCTGTACCTGGCATTACGCACCCGTTTGGACATATTGGCACCTGTACTTACCCTAACACGCTTTCAGAAAGCACCAACTCGGTATTGTCAACGAGCGGTGAAGCGCGTGCTAAGGTATTTACGTGGCACTACTCACCATGGACTTGTTTATCACCGTGGGAACCTGCTGCTGAATGGTTATGTGGACTCTGATTACGCAGGCGACACCACGGATCGCAAGTCTTTGTCTGGGTTTATGATCCAACTTGGGTCATGTGTTTGTTTCTACGGTGCCCGTAAGCAGGCGTCGGTGGCATTGTCTACAGCCGAGTCTGAGTACTACGCATTGGTGATGGCAAGTCAGGAGCTAATGTGGATATCTAGAGTACTTGAGGAATCTGGGATACCGGTTAATGACAGAACTCTACTACGCTCAGATAATCAATGTGCGATTGAGTGGGCCATTGGTGAGCGTTGCCCCTCTGGACGTGCCAAACACATTGACGTGAAGATACACTTCATCCGGGACTTGGTCAAAAGCAAGGTGATAAGCGTGGAATATGTGGCAAGTGAGGACAATGATTCTGACATACTCACTAAGCCACTTAGTCCTGCTATGACGCAATTGGTCATGGATAGAGTTGGTCTGACCCAGGAACTCGAGGAGGAGTGTTGATGTTAGCACATAGTCGAGTGCCTGGTAGTCCTCGGACATCGTAAAGCAACACTTGGAACCAAAGTTTGATATAACGGAGGGCTGTTCTTGGGACCTGCTCTACAAAAGCGCATATGCGTTTGTTCTCAAACCCAACGTGAAACGGGCATATGATTGGCTACTGCAAATACTCATATGCAACGTATTAATTACAAGTGTTATCTATTCTATGGGTCCTGGGCACGGAACTGGCCACTTGGCATAAGGTGAATGGGCATGGTACTGAAGAATATGTGTGGCTACATGTGGTTTACAGGTATATGGAAGTGTGTCATGTGTGCACTTGTGCAAGTAAGCACGTGCCATGCACGCAACACACCTAGGGTATGTACATGGATGCGGTGGCATGTGTATTTGTGCTTTGTCATTGTCATGATGATGCGAGGAAGTGTGTATACAGTGCTGCAGCATGCTGGCACATTGTTGGCATGTCCGGTTCACTTATTGTGCGTTGTTGGCTGCTTGGTTCACTTGTTGTGCGTGGTTGCAATGTGTTGTAATGTTGTTATGCCTGGTTGTACTAAGCTGTAATCAGTTTGTGCAACCCTTATTGTGTTATGTTTGATTATGATTGGTAGTATTGGGTGTCCCCACTTAGTGCTGTAGGGTTTTCTTGTAGTGGAGGTGCGAAGTAGATGTGCTATATAAGACTCTGAAGTCGCAGTACCAAGTAAACTCGGCCCCAAGCCTGGCAACCTTCACTCTTTATTTTCTTTCTTTCTTTCCTTTTTCATTTCCGCCGAAGCCCAACTATCGTTTACATCATCAACTGGACACCACGTAAGCTCTACCAGCTGTACTTGGCCGATCATCAGAGTCACTTTCATCCCTGATGTGAGTGTGACTGGAGTTTTGGGACACACGTGAGCCACCAGAACCTTTGCTTCTGTTCTTCTTTCGACTTCGCGTACGTCCAGAACTAGAAGAACTGACCAGAAGAGCATTGTACTCATCGATCAAAGTGGTTGCCACATAGTCCCAAGTGAGTTCCGATATGTCCCTGGTACGTAGTGCAGCAGCTGTGGACTCCACCGACCTGTTCGGATCAATGGAAGCAAGTAGCATAGGTGCCTTGTGAGACTCTGGTATAGCAGAATCCTTGCCCATACGGTCTAACTGAGCGAACAATGCCGTGTATTGATCCACATAGCTGGACAGGTTCTCACCGCTGTACGACATTCGGAACAATCGTGTCTGCACTGCAATTCTAGATACAGTCCTATTGGAAACATAACGTCCATCCAAGAGTTGCAACACACGTGCAGGATCATCATCCACGTCTATGACTACGGGTAATGGAGCATCACCAAGAGCACAGATGATGATACCACAAGCCTTTTCTCGTTTCGCAATGATACGGGGAGTTGCTATTTCAGTGCCACTACCTGCGGTAGTTGTGTCTTGAGTTGAAATATCTGTGGTAGATTGAACCCCAGAGGGATTCGCGACATTCCAGACACCGTTAATACGGCATGCAGCACGGAGACGGTGACGCCACAGCATATAATCATCACCACGCTTACCATGGAAACGAGGAATTTTCATTCCAGATGTGGATTCCGTTTCAACTTCGGAGTCGGACATGGTTCCTACGGGACTAGAACCAAAGAAAAGCAACAAAAGCAACTGTGTAAATGCCAAATGAAGTGATATCCACGCAATGTATTGAAGCCGAAAGAGGAATTTCAAGGCTTCTGTTACACAAAGACCCAGAAACCCTGGAGCGGAGAAGCATCTCAAACACACAACAGCATAAAGTCAGCGGAAACCGTGTAACCAAGTCCACTACGCTTGTCGAGACGCATCTCGTACGCGATCACAGGCGGAGGTCGGGTACTCAACGCCCGGAGTATACTCACAGGACGTACTGATACGAGCCTGGACACAAATAAAACTTCTTCAGACGGGCGCACTGGCAGGAGATACTATCCCCGCTACCCTAGAGGTCCAAATCCTCTGGTCCCTGGTAACTCTCTCCAGGTGAGATGCGGTTTCTGAGATCAATCCCGCTCTGCGCACTTCAGAGCAAGGGGCTTTACAACCCGTACGAGGCGTCCAAGGGAAGCTAGTAGCTGACGCGATAAGCTTTCACCAGTTAACATCTTCTAGTCGCTTGCCGGAAAATAGCGCGGTGTTCCTTGTGCGCTGAAGCAAAGAAGCAGGAATCGGAACAGGTGCAGGTCGGTTTACCAGAGACGAGTCCCTGAACGCTTTGCCTACTTCTACCACTGCCACTCGACTTCCACAAGATTCGCTCGCTCGCAACGCAACGCGTACCTGCGCGAAAGAAAAACCAGTCTTCGTAGAATCCAAAGAGATATTAGTAGAGCGCGACGTCTGCCAAACTTCGACGCTCTGGGCCCATAAGACTTGTACGGTATACAATGCATATAGCATTTTGCAGTAGCCAATTGCATTGCCGTTTCACGTTGGGTTTGAGCTAAAGCGCATATGCGCTTTTGGAGCGAGGGGCTCCAAAAGTGCCCATCGTCCCCTGAAGGTTTGGTTTTGGACCAAGCTTAAACCTTCTGTGGGGTTGGCCAGGCACTCGAACACTTCTAAACTTCAACAATATCAACAGTTTATGGGCCCAGAGCGTCGATAGTTGCAGAGGTCGCTCCGTTTCAACTTCTTATATTTTTGCGTGCGCGCGTAAGATCGCGCTGATATCCGGCAAGAGACCAGCAGGGGTTAGCTGGTGAAAGCATATCGCGCTTGTTAGTAACCTCCCTGGGACGTTTCGTACAGATTGAGCACCCTATTCGTGAAGTGCGCAGAGTAGGGCAGGTTGAAGAAAATCGCACCTCGCACCTGGAGAGAGCATCCAGGGTCCAGGGGTTCAACCCTTAGGGTAGCGGAGGTAGTTTCTCCTGTCAGTGCGCCCGCTTTTACGAAGTTTCATTTTTTTGTTTTCTTTTCCGAGTGCGCTTCAGAGCCACTTGTGAGTATACTCCGGGCGTCGAGGACCCGAACTCCGCCTGTGATTGGCGTACCAGACGCGTCTGGACGAGCGTTGAGACTTGTTTACACGGTCTCCGCTGGCATCCGAGCTGTTGAGTGTCGACAAATCTTCACTCCAGTATCTCTTTCTTAGTGTGACATCAGCTACAATTCAGCGGCTGTACCGCTATCATTCTCTTTAATCCCAGCTGATCGTCGATTCAAGGCATCGAGTCCCTCACTCTGCTACATTTGTCTTATTTACTTTGGTATTTGAACTCCTTCTGGAACAATGTTTGACTCTGAAGTTGAGTCCGAAACCACCTCTGGTGTGAAAATCCCACGCGTCCATTGTAAACGTGGTGAAGATTATACGTTATGGAGACATCGTCTACTGGCTGCATGTCGCATCAAATGAGTCTGTAATGTCGTAATACCAGGCTCGGAGGGGTCATCCAGTGCTACCACGACGCAGGTGTTGGTCTCAAGTGCTCTGCAGACCACTCCCCGTGTACTTGCCAAACGAGGAAAGGCATGCGCAATCATAATATGCGCACTTGGAGATGCCCCTCTGTGTGTGGTAATAGACGTCGATGATGACCCTGGGCATATGCTCCAACTTCTTGATGCGAGGTATGCATCTAACAGGACAGTGTCACGTATTGCTGTACAGACCCAGCTATTCCGAATGTCGTATAACGGTCAGAATATGTCGGACTATGTCGACCAGTTTGCGTCCCTATTCTCCCAGCTAGACCGAATGGGGAAGGATGCTGCCATTCCCGAATCCCACAAGGCGCCAATGCTGTTAGCCTCTATTGAGATCCCAACAGCTCACTGGAGTCAACGGCTGCGGCACTTCGGGCAAAGGAGATCTCGGAATTGACATGGGACTACGTGGCCACTACCCTCATAGACGAATACAATGCTCGCCAAATTGATTCAGCCGGTTCTGCTCATAGTCGCAAACGCATGAAGAGCAGAAAAAAGGGCAGTAGCCGTTCAAGTGGACACACCACATCGTCAAATATTTGCGACATTGATGGAAGTACATAAGATCCCAACTCAAGCAATGACTACAAAGGGCGCACTTATGCTATTGCAGGCAAAAATAGTTATCATTGCAGCTTCTGTGACAGAGATGGTCACACGCAGGACCAATGCCACATGAATCCTGACAATCCAGACAATCACCTGCCTAAAGCTATATTGGAGAAACTCAAAACTAGTTCCAGTCACAAACTCAAGCACTCCGGAAGGTCATCAAGAAAGGATTCTAAGATTGAGATCGCTGCAATGTCTGCTGAAAAGTCGGCAGTGGTGCCCCCTGCGTCTATTTCCATAGACACCTACGCAGACAGTGGTGCCACATCCCACTTCTTCAGTTGTGCTTCTGCGTTCGTCCCGAACACATTGGTTGACATAGAACTAAGGACGATTGAGGTCGCTGACAACACTACGGTCTCCGCTACACAAAAAGGGGATGTAATACTTCCTTTTTCGAAGACTAACCTAAGGTTGACAGATGTACTTCTAGTCCCGGATTTTGGATACAACTTGGTGTCTGTAGGTCGTATGGCCGATAAAGGCATTCAGTCCCTTTTCTGTGCGAATGAGGTTTGCGTTATACACGAAGATGGCTTAGAGGTTGGATGTGGGCAACGTGACATGTGCTCTCGTTTGTACACTCTGCCATATTCAATTGAGCATAATGACTTCGTTTCGCATAGCTATGGTGTTAGTGGAGTGTTTCCTGATGTTGGGCAAAATCTCCCGCAGGTTGGAGGAGGGCACGTGTTGTATCAGAATGTTGGAGGAGCGCATGTGCATATTCAGAATTTGCATGCAAACAATGCCGATGAGTACATTTTTCTCCAAGAAACAACCACGAATGTTCTGCAGGGTATGATATTCTCACCTCCCTACAGCCCAGACCATGATGCCATTGCCGAGCGCATCAATCGCACAATGGAAGAAGCTGCTCGAGCTTTGCTGATTCAGGCACACTGGCAAGAATGCCTATGGCCGTATGCATTGAAATATGATATTTGTATATGCGATAGACCTCTCCACTCTACCACAGGTCTGAATCTATACCTTTTGGTGGGTGGTGGTAAGCCGTCGCTGAAGTATGCTAAAGCGTTTGGATGCGCAGCATATATATTGAAAATGAACCCAGACACCAAGTTCGAGTGTCGTGCACTTCAGGGAGTGTACTTGCAGACTCTGGAGCATGGTGTTTACGAGGTTCTAGTTAGTGATGACGACCATATTCCTCGAATAGTGCGGTCACGTCATGTCACCTTTGACGAGTCTAGGTTCCCTGGGGCACCATATCTTAGCAACTATATGGATGACGAGAGTACATCAGATTGTACTTATAGTTCTGAGGATGATATGGATGCCATCAGCTCGGATGAGTTCTCTGTTGAAGATGTTGAGTCCGTCATGTCAACCTCAGAAAATGGTACCATAGACCACCCTGAGGCAGCTACAGACATTATGGTTGACCCTGCAATATCAAACATTGAGGATGCCGAGCACAGTTCTAGTAATGAAGAGGGGTCAAATGGCGATGAAGGTGAAATTGAACAAGTAAATGATGAATCTGAGTAACAGTCACACTATCCTCGTCGCACCAGGCGTGCACCACAATGCTGGTGGCATATGGCCAGCACAGCCAAATCTGAGGTTGAGGTTACCACGAGTGATGATCCCTCACTCAACGAAGCACTGTCTGCAACCCCAACTGAAAGAGAGAAATGGCTGCATGCTATTGATGACGAGTTTACATTTTTAGAATAAAAGGCTACATGGGTTCTGGATGACTCAATAAAGTCCCAGCCCCTACCAACCCATGTCATACTGAAGGTGAAACGTGATGCAGACGACTCCGTTGACCGATTTCGAGCTCGAATAGTGGCTGGAGGCAACCACCAGACATATGGTGAGGACTACTTAGAGACGTATGCACCAGTTGTTTCGTTCAATTTGGTTCACATGTTGTTGTACCTGATGTTGTGCTTGCAGATGTTTGTTGCCCAGGTTGACGTAAAGACCGCATTTCTTAATGGTGAACTCAAGGAAGACGTGTGGGTGATGTCACTGCGTGGCATTCCGGGTCTTAAATCACAATGCTACAAACTGCTAAAGGCTATATACGGGCTTAAGCAGGCTCATCTGGCATGGCATACAAAGTTGAGCACAGACATTAAAGGCACAGGTTTTGGATAATTACCCAGTGCACCATGTGTTTTCAGGCCCAAATTACCCGCTAACACGCATGCCTACATCCTGGTATACGTGGATGAAATTCTCATATTTACGCCTAGTGCCAAACAACGTTCTTAGATATTGGAGGAGCTCAAGTCGGTGTATGACCAACGCGTTGAGACTCCTATCAGAATGTATCTTGGTGTTGAGTTAACCTGGAACATGAACTTCAATGGCCAACTAGTCGGTGTGAAACTTGCAAAGGCGTTGTATGTCAGTGGCATGTTACGGCAGTTTCGACTTGAGTGTAGCAAGCCTTCACAGAGCCCAATGATGGAATCCTTTTTTACTTCACTTGATGTGGAGGATGATAAATCACCGTATGAAGTCCAGCTGTATCAGCAGATAATCGGGTCTCTGCTGTACCTGGCATTACGCACCCGTTTGGACATATTGGCACCTGTACTTATCTTATCACACTTCCAGAAAGCACCAACTCGATATTGTCATCGAGCGGTGAAGCGCGTTCTGAGTTATTTACGTGGCAATATTCACTATGGACTTGTGTATCACTCTGGGAACCTCCTGCTGAATGTTTATGTAGACTCTGATTACGCATGTCATACCACAGATCGGAAGTCTTTGTCTGGCTTTATGATCAAACTGGGGTCATGTGTTTGTTTCTACGATGCCCGTGAGCAGGCGTCGGTGGCATTGTCTACAGGCGAGTCTGAGTACTGCGCATTATTGATGGCAAGTCAAGAGCTAATGTGGATATCTCGAGTACTTGGAGAATGTGGAATACTGGTTAATAATAGTACTCCACTACGCTCAGACAACCAATGTGCAATTGAGTGGGCCATTGGTAAGCGTTGCCTCTCTGGAGGTGCCAAACACATTGACGTGAAGATACACTTTATCCTGGACTTGGTCAACAGCAAGGTGATAAGTGTGGAATATGTGCCAAGTGAGGACAACGATGCTAACATACTCACTAAGCCACTTAGTCCTCCTTTGACGCATTGATCTTGGATCGAGTTGGTCTAAACCAGGAACTCGAGAAGGAGTGTTGATGTTAGCACATGGTCGAGTGCCTGGTAGTCCTGGGAGATCATGGTGCAGCACTTGGAAACAAAGTTTCATATAACGGAGGGCTGTTTTTTAGATCTGCCTTGCAAAAGCGCATATGCGTGTGTTCTCAAACCCAACGTGAAACGGGTATATGATTGGCTACTGCATATACTCATATGCAATGCAGTGGGTACAGGTGTTGTGGATCGTATCGTTCATGTGCATGGAACCGGCCACTTGGCATAAGGTGAATGGGCATGTTCCTTAGGAATATGTGTGGCAACATCTGGTTTACAGGTACATGCAGGTGTTGCATACGTGCAGTTGTGTAAGTAAGCACGTGGCATGCACGCAACACACCTAGGGTATGAACATGGATGCGGTGGCATGTGAATTGGTGCTTTTTCATCGTCATGATGATGCAAGTAAGTGTTTACAAAATGCTGTCACATGCTGGCACATTGTTGTTATGTCTGGTTCACTTGTTGGACATTGTTGGATGCTTGGTTCACTTGGTGTGCGTTGTTGTATTGTGTTGTTATGTTGAGCTGCATGGTTGTACTTAGCTGTAATCAGTGTGTGCAACCCTTATTGTGTTATGTTTGATTATGATTGGTAGTATTGGGTGTCCCCACTTAGTGGTGTAGGGTTTTTTTGTAGTGGTAGTGCAAACGAGAGGTGCTTTATAAGACTTTGAAGTCACAATGCCAAGTAAACTCGCCCCGAACCCTGGCAGCCTTCACTATTTTTTTTCGTTCTTTACTTTTTATATTCATTTTGTCAAAGCCCAACATCATCTATCACTATCATTTCATATCAACAGTGACATCAGTCCAGCGATACCACATGGACACATTTCCCAAACGTCTTCCCTGAGTTCACCATTCAGGAATGCGGTCTTAATGTCAACCTGTGCGATATACATTTGCATGCATAGCATAATGTACAGGAACATGCGAACCAAGTTGAAAGACACAACTGGTGCATAGGTCTCCATATAATCCTGAACATATGTCTGGTGGTTTCCTCCTGCTGCAATACGAGATCGGAATCGGCCAGCTGGAACATTTGCATCACGTTTCAACTTAAGAATGGCATGTGTAGGTAGCGGCTGTGACTGCAGTGAGTCATCCGCAACCCAAGTACGTTTGTCATTAATTGATGCGAGCTCTTCATCAATAGCTCTCTCCCATTGCACTCTTTCTCATGGAGTTCAGGACAATGCCTCATGAAGTGCTAAGTCGTCACTGGTGGTACCCTCGATTTGAGAAGTAGCACCAGCCATATGCGACCAACGTTGTGGTACACGCCAATTGCAACGAGGGTACCTGAAACCTAGTACAGTCTGAAAATTCGACTCACTAAGATCACTAGAATCATTGGCGCTGTCCTCGCCATCACCAGTGTCAGTAGCAGCAGGGTCTAAAACTGGAATTTCAACATCATTCACAGTTTCTGCGTGATGATCCGGTGCATCTGCTGTACTAGTTTCTGGGACAGACCGAAGTTCTTCGACACCATCAAGTGAGAGCTTATCTGAGCTTTTACTACGGCTGTTGTACCCATCGCTACTATAGTCAATTTCTGATGCACTTTCGTCATCCATGTAATTTGTGAGATATGGTGCCCAAGGGAATGTGGATTTATCAAAAGTGACATGCTGGGACCTCACAATTCGAGAAATCTCACAGACATCAGTGATCAGAACCTCGTAAACAGGATGCTCTAGAGTCTGCAAGTACAGTCCCTCATGTGCACGAGACTCGAACTTTGTGTTCTGGTTCATGTTCAATACATACGCTGCGCATCCAAACACTCTAACGTACTTCAACGACGGCTTATAACCAGTCATTAATAGGTACGGATTCAAGCCATTGGTGGAGTGGGGAACTCTATTGCAAACATATATAATATACTTTAATGCATACGGCCATAAGCATTCTGGTAAGTTGGCCTGAATTAGCAAAGCTCGAGCCGCTTCTTCCATATTGCGGTTGATGCGCTCGGCAATGGTGTTATGTTCCGGGGTATAAGGAGGTGAGAACGACGTTCCCTGCAGATCATTGGCAGGGTTTTCTTGTAGTGCAATGTACTCTTCTGCATTGTCGGAGTGCAAATTATGAACAAGCACATGCCCTCCTCCAAGCTTCTGGAGCTTCTGCCTTATCCCCACAAACACATCACCAATCTCAGATCTATGGAACATGAAGCCGAGCAGAGCATACCAGGACCGGTCATCGATGAACGCAGACGCATATTGAAAAAGATCAGGAAACGATGGGAGCAAAGGCCCAACGATATCCGAGTGCACAATGTGTCCAACCTCTTTTGCTCGTTTAAACTTTCCCAAAAAACGGAAGTTTATGCGCCTTGCCCAGTCGACACGGCCGACATACCTCCTACATCTGCTTTAGCTTGGGACTCCATCGACTTGCTTGTGTAACTTTTGAAAGTCTCGTGGGTTCATATGTGCAATTCGGCGGTGCCAAAGCTTTGTGAGGTCTAAGTCTTTGGCAGATAGGAGCGTTGTGTGATCGGTATTCTCGATTGGACGTGGCAGCGTGTACAACCTAGATCTCAGGTCTCGTTGACCAAATTCAATTTCAAACCCTTCTTCATGTGTAAGGCGACCCTCACTTGCACCCAACATGGATTGAATGCCTTTATTGGCCATACGAACAACAGATACCAAGTTGTATCCAAGATCTGGTACGAGCAATACATCTGTCAATCGCAGGTTAGCCTCGAAGAACGGCAGTAAAACATGTCCTTGTTGAGTGGCGGTGATTGTGGTGTTGTCAGCAAGCTCAATAAAACTCTGAGATACATCAACCAATGTGTCAGGTACAAACACAGATGCGGAACAAAAAAAAAAGGAAAAGGCTCCGCTGTCCGCATAGGTTTTCAATCCATTAGACGCAGATGGGAGCACCGTGGACTTCTCGCCACCCATTCTGGCGATCTCGATCTCGGATTCTCTTTTCGCGGCTTTCCCAGAGGGTTTGGACTTGTCAGCAGAACTAGGTTTGAGTTGGTCCAAGATGACTTTCGGTAAACGGTTCTTCGGATTGTCAGGGTTCATGTGGCATCGATCCTGCGTATGGCCGTCGTGGTCGCAGAAGGTGCAATGAGAACTGTTTTTACTGGCCACAGCATAAGCACGCCCGTTGGACTCGAAATTAGAGTTGGAATCTGATGCGTTACCATCATTTTCGTCCCCATTTCACAATTTTTTGCGTCCAAATTGACGGCCATTGCCCTTAACTAGGTTTTTGGGCTGTTATGACCACGACTGGAACTGGCAGAACCAAGTAGACGAGCGTTGTACTCGTCAATCAAAGTAGTTGCCACATAGTCCCACGTTAGTTCCGAGATCTCCTTAGTCCTAATTGCCGCAGCAGTTGACTCTAGTGAGCAGCTGGGGTGAATAGAAGCTGATAGAAGTTAAAGCAGAACGGAAAGGAAAGTTGGGGGGATGCAAAGGAAGTTCGCCAGCTCTGACTCCGATTTACTCGGAGGTTCTACAATCATAACTTATATAGAACTCTAATTTCATCTTAGTCGCAACTTCGACTTCAACAGAATCCTAAACCAGTAGCTGGGGACACTCAATACCACCAATCATCATGTAACATAACATAGCCACGCTAGCACTAGCTCATGATACCTTACATCAACTCAACACAATAACACGCCAACACGACACCATAAGTTACGTGCCTGCACACAACCATGACAAAGCACAAATTCACAACACAGATTCACATGCCAACGCATGCCAACGCATCCTAATTCATCCATGCACGTCACATTAATTCACCACATCACGTGTACGTGTAAGTGAATCAACTCACACGTCATTAACCACTTGGTGTACCTGTAAACCTGATGAAAGTACCCATACTCCTCACCAAGGTACCACTGCTTTACCACATGTGCGCTGTATCCAACTATCATAGGTACGTGCCCTGTCAACTGTGCGCACTGTACTGGCTGGACACGTGGCTGTGCTAATCCAGCCCACTTGTGCACTACCACTTGTACGCACTACAGTGCATATGTGTATTTGCAGTAGTCAATCACAAGCCAGATTCACGTTGAGTTTGCACAGCGACGCATATGCGCTTTTGCAGCGGCACCCTCCAAGAACGCCCATGCTCCCCGGAACATTTGGTTTTCAGTGAAAGAACAGGTACTTTGCAAACACCCTCCCTCTGTCACTGACTTCATAAGTCTAGGGGTAGCAGGCCACTGTCACCGCGGAACTTCTCCAGCTTCACACGACCAAGTGTCTTTGTAAGCATATCAGCAACCATGCCATCCGTGGAGCAGTACTGCGGCTGAATAGCTTTCTCACGTAGAGCCTCTCGTGTGAAGTGAAAGCGGATGTCGATATGCTTGGTACGCTTATTGACAACTCCGTTCCGGGCGAGGTCTATGCAGCCTTGGTTGTCCACATAAACTGTTGTGGGTTCAACCATCAGCCTTACTGACTCATCTACGTGCAGACCAATTCCATCACTGATGGCACTCCAAAGTCTTCTCAGCCAGATCGCCTCTTTTGCTCCAGAACATAGACTCACATACTCAGCCTCGGCACTGGACAGCGAAACTACTTCCTGTTGGCGTGAGCTCCAAGGCACAGGAGCACCATCCATCATGAACACATATCCAATTGAAGACTTCCCAGTGGATGGGTCATCTGCCCAGTCCGAGTAGACATATCCATAAAGCTGAGTATCCGTGCATGAGCCATACGAAAGTCCTAAGGATCGAGTGCCATGGAGGTACCTCAGTACATGCTTGACTGCCGTCTGATGAGTCTCCCCATGTTTCTTTACATACTTTGCCAGCTTGGATACTGCAAAAGATATGTCCAATCGAGTACCCACAGAAAGATACATCAGACACCCAATCACTTGCCTGTACAGGATGTTAGTCACAGGTTCCTCAATCTGAGTAAGGGCAACAACAGAGTCCATGGGAGTGTCCACTGGCTTTGACTGACACATGCCAAACCGTTCGAGTACCTTGTGCATGTATGATCTCTAAGTGAGATACAAAGTTCTCTTAGCTCGGTACCAACGAATCTCGAGTCCGAAAATCATGGAAGCATCATTCAGGTCCTTCATTTGGAAACGGTTGGACAGTTCAGTCTTCACTTGATCTATTGCATCCATTGATGGACTTGCTATAATAAAGTCGTCCACGTACAGAGCAATGATCAGGAGCACTTCTAGTATCATTCCGATGTAAACACACTCGCCAGCACTGTTTGGCTTCAGACCCAGTTCTTCAACAAGGAAGGCATCAATCTTTGCGTACCATTGCCTTCGTGCCTGTTGGAGCCCATATAGAGCTTTATTTAGTTTGCGAACCAAGTCCTCGTTGCCGCCTGTGACGGACCCATCTTGGTGCTCCATGTACACAGTTTCCTCGAGGTCTCCATTCAAGAATGCAGTCTTCACATCCATGTGGTGTAGGTGGTAGTCCTGCACTGCCACAATGGCCAGAATCACCCTTATAGATGTAAACTTGACTACTGGCGCATACATCTCTGAAAAATCGAGGCCCTCAACTTCTAGGAAACCACGAGCAACCACGCTAGCCTTTTACCGCACTGTTGGATCACTACTTGCACTCGCCTCATACTTTTGCACAAATATCCATTTGGTCGAAACCACGTTGCTGTTGGCTGGTCTTGGCACTAAGTTTCATGTGTCATACTCCATCAAGGACTCATACTCCCTGCCCATAGCCTTGATCCATGCTTTGGAATCTGGTCGTGACAATGCATGCAAATACGAAGATGGAATGCCATCACTGGCTGTGAGTAGGACTGAGCCACGCCACCAAGAAGGAGGTGCTTTGCGTTCATGAGTGGATCTTCGGAGTGTTTGTGGTTCTGTTATATCAGTTTCACTCTGAGAAACAGCTGTGAGCTCATCATGGCTTTCTGAATCATCGTCAAGTGCAGGGTCCGGTGCAGCAGGATCATATTGAGCATCGGTAAGTGTCCTAAAGGTAGGGTAGACTGTCAATTTCAACTTGTCTGATATGTCAATCGTAGCATAGTTGTCATCATTGACGTGGTGGGTACCCTGATCAGAATCACTACACTCGCCAAACCACACATCCCTAGACACAACCACCTTTTTTTTTCTGATCATACCACAGTTTTTATCCATGCAAACCAGATGTGTATCCTGTTGAAGTCTAGAAGTGGTCGAGTGCCTGGCAAAACCCCACAGAAGGTCTCAGGTTTTTCCAAAACCAAACCTTCAGGGCACGATGGGCACTTTCGGAGCCCCTCGCTCCAAAAGCGCATATACGCCTCTGCTAAAACCCAACGTGAAACGGCAATTTGATTGGGTACTGCAAACTGCTATATGCATTGTATACCGTACAAGTGTTATTGAGTGTATGTTACTGGATTGCGGATATGAACAAGTGAAGCAATGTGGTTGGTCCAAGTGTGCACGCAGTAGAAGTTTGTGCTGCAATGCCGAAGATGCAAATGGGAGCTGTATTGGGAGATTTGGGACAATGTGCGTTTGTGGGCTGCGCTGAGGGGTTGGAGTGCCAGGATGGAAATTGTTGATTTTTTAGAGCTGCTTCCAGATCAAGGGACTGGCAATGGATTGCTGCATTGATTGATTTAGTTATTTGAAATTGTGACCCTCTAGATTGTGCGCGCTTTTCCTGACACCTGCACACAGGAATAACGTGTAGTGTAATGGTGCAACCACCGCCGTCACTTGCTGCGACGACGGTGAAATGTGTGCGGTAGGGTATATGTAAATCAGCTTTGCCTGCTGTCGAGTGAACTGGTCGACTAAGGCTGACAGCCTTCCTTGTTTTACTTTCTTGTTTCTTCTTCCTCCCTTTCTTTCTTCCCTTTTGTTTTCAAAACCCGCGTGCGTTGCGACATATCTAATGAAGGTTGACTCTATTGCACGTTGCTATATTTTCTTCAGCTTGTGGTCAAGTACTTTGTTCCAGCACTGACTACCAAGCACAAGCAGATTGCTCAAGTCAGGCTTTTGTCCATTCCTCCGCCCGAATGGTGTCAAGTTATTTGGCAGGGCCTTGCATGTCACTCTATTGCGCAAATACACTGCACAGTTCAGTGCCTCTGCCCAGTAACCTTTAGGCAGATTCTTCTGATGCAAAATTGTCCTCACCAAGTCCATGAGTGTTCGGTTAAAGCGTTCTGCGAGACCATTCTGATGTGGATTGTAAGGCACCGTGCGCTGATGTTCAATACCATGGCATTCAAGTTCGTGTGTAGACTTTTGTGACAAATATTCACCAGCGTTGTCTATGCGTAACGCATGTAACACACATTCGCGCGCAGTTATAGTCTTCACATGCGTGCCGGTCTGGTTTGTGACAAACGTGAGCCACTTTACAAACATTTGCAGCACCTCATCTTTGGTCGTAAGCATGTACACGAAGCAAAAACGGGAGTAGTCATCAATGAATGTGACAAAGTAACGCGAGCCACTCAAGGAAACAACCTGTACTGGACCACAGTTATCAGAGTGGACGAGGTCCCATGGTGCCTTAGCCCGTTCCCCACCTTGCTTGGGAGTTGGAGCGCGGGTAGACGTGGCCACAATACAGGAGTCACACACATCAATCGATTGAGTCACATCCACATTCAGCGCTGCTACAACAACATTTCGCGCCATTTGTTTGATGCCATCCACATTTACATGAGCCATTCGTCGATGCCATAGTGACAAGTCTTACAAAAGTGCGCTATTGGATTGTCTCGATGGGTCAATGTCCGTGCATAAGTAGTACAGGCCTTTAATTCGACGCCCTTTCGCAAACAGTGACGAGCCCTTATACACACATAATTCGTGCTTGTCGAACACCACAGTAGCAATCCAGTCACACATGGAAGATAGTGAGAGCAGATGGTACTTCAAGCTCGGTATATGCACCACATTTCTCAACTGGCACTTACGTTTTTGCCTTTCAACAGCAAGATCAATGTTGACACTGCCATGGCCAATTGACTCTAACTTTGAATCATTACCGATGCTCACACCAGACGAAATTTTGCTCTCGTATGTTTGAAACATGGAGTCATCATAACTCATGTGCACAGTTGCTCCAGAATCAACGATCCAGTCAATGTTGGTGGTCTTGTTCGAACGGCTGGCAATGCGAAACACGTAGTCAGAATCACTGCACCCCGCAGCGTCCTCGTTGCCGAGAACCGTGTGCACACTTTGGTGGGCAGCAGCATCTTGTCCTTTATTAGCCTCATCACGCTGTTTCTTAAAACAGTTTTTCTTGATATAACTTTTCTTGCCACAGTAGTAGCACCAAACTGACTTCTTCCGACACTCCCTGCCGACCAAAACTGCCTCACTACCAGATTTTTCCCTTGCACGGTCATGCATTCGCTGCTCTTCTGGCAGTGAATGACTATTCACAAACTCGAGTTCGAGTTTGTGGTCACCAATTTTAGTGTCAATGGCGACGATGAGGTGCTCAAAGCGTTCCGGTAATCCAAATAAGATAGCCATAGCAATGTCTTCCTCCTCAACCGTCACGTCCATACTTTTAAGATCCGATGCAAGATGACGTACTCGATTGAGGAAATGTAACATTTTCTCGTCATCCCGCAGCCTGGCGGTATAGAAAGAACGACGCGTATTGATTCGCTTGAGCAGCGTCTTGCACGGAAACACATCGCATATGGCTGTCCACATTTCTGGAGCACTGTCGGTGTCTCTAACATGATCCAAATGCCCATCACTGATGGCCAGACCAAACACAGCTCGTGCCTTGGCATCTTTCTTTTTCCACTCTGACAACTCGTCATCGTCCGTGGTTTTGGTTGTTTCGAGATGATCATCGAGGTCTTTGAGGGCCAAAAGTAACTCATCGTTTTTGCTTCCACACGTGGAAGTTATCCTCTCTCAACTTCTCTATCTTGATGCCACCCAACGAGTCCATTGTATGGGAAAATGAATAATAAGGCGCAAGTACGACATAAGACAGTCACCATCAACAATAGTAACAAACAAAACAAAAGAAATCAAGAACTTTAAATTCAGGTGCACTGTCAGGGAATACTATTCCCGCTACCGTAAACAGTCGGATCCCTGGCCCCCGGAGACCGTCTGGGCAGGAAAGACTTGTTCTCTGTACCTCATTCTGCGTCTGAAAGGAAGGCGAGACACTCTATACGAGACGACCAGAGGATGGTTCATGACCAAATATATCCTTCAACAATACAACCTCTCTGGTCTCTTGCATAAACCTGCGCGACCTCGAGACTGAAGTTAATCTGGTATACAAAGTACGTTACTAACGTGCAACCAAAATAGGTCACACCCGGCCTGATCCTGAAAAGGAGGTCTGCCTACGCCCCGTTGTCTCCTCGTACAAACGCCCGAAGGTCAGATGCACGGATCAAAAGCTCTTTATGGAATACCTTCTAACCAGCCCAAGTTTCCAGACACACAGTAAGGATCAACACGAAGCGATAGTTACTCGCACCAGTGCAGTACGCCAAGGCACCCCGTCCACGATTGCACCAGCTGAGCTTACCAGGTCTTTACTACCAACACCGTTATACGCCCAAAACAACTGGTGGGAAGCCCCTGGACAGTACACCCGCCTTGGTTCAAGCCGTCAGGCTAACCTCCCCGGTTACTTGGACCAATCGCTCGTCGTACTAGACACCGAGCAGAACCCAAAACAACGCTTGGTAACACAAACCTCAGACTTTACAAACTGCTGAGCACAACGCAATAGTGCACACAGTTCAAATAGAATAGTCCTCAAACTCTCGGAACATAATCGGCGAACACAACGCGGGGATCAACACAAAACCAAAACAGAGAGAGACTACAGATTCGGATAGTAATCGAGAACACGGGCAAAAGCGAAGGCCCAACCAAACGCCATCACGATACAGAGTCGACGTCGAGCCACTACCACCACAACGCCCTCAGGGATGAGCGCGAACCGAAAGGAAAGATCAACACCGACCAAACACAAAAGCAACGAACCCAAAGCAACGAAAGAGGGAAATAAAACAGCGAAACGGATGAACGGTGGTAAGGGAGAGCGGCGATAGACGAACAATGTGGATGAGGGCAGAGGTCAGAGAGTCTGGGCCCATAAACTGAAAGATTTTGAAGCGCCAGGGAAGGAAGGGTTGGGGATGCAAAAAACATTCGCCCGCTCTAGCTCGGATTTCCATGGAGGTGCTAAAATCACAACTTATATAGCACTCTAACTTCGTCGTCTTCCTAACTTCGACTAAATCGGAAACCAAAACCAGCAGCCGGAGACACTCAATACCAACAATCATCATCTAACATAATATAACCACGCAAGCACGAACCTATGACACCTTACACCAACTCAATACAATAATGTGCCAACAAGGCACCATAAGTTACGTGCCTGGACAGAGCCATGACAAAGCACAAACTCGCGACACACAACACAATTTTACATTCCAACGTGCCAACGCATCCAAATTCATCCATGCACGTCAGGGTAATTCACCACATCACTTGTACGTGTTAGTGCATCAACTCACACGTCATTAACCACTTCGTGTACCTGTAGACCTGATGATAATGCCCACACTCCTCACCGAAGTACCACTGCTGTACCACATATCCTGTGTGTCTAACTACCGTACATAGGTGCCCTGTACACTGTGAATACTGTAGTAGCTGGATACGTGGGTGTGCCAATCTGGCCTACTTGTGCAATACCACTTGTACGCACTAAAATTTATATATAAATTTGCAGTGGCCAACCACAAGCCAGATTCAAGTTGAGTTTGCACAGCGACGCATATGCACTTTTGCAGAGGCACTCTTCAAAATAGCCCATGCTCTCCGGAACATTTGGTTTTTAGTAACAGCACATGTACGTCTTCAACAAGTAGCACTAGGTACGACAGCTGTAGTGTAAGCTCAGATGAGTTCTCAGTTGATGGTGTCAAAGACCTCTGGTCTGTCCCAGAAACTGGTACAACCGATGTACCAGATCATCCCACCGAAACTGTGAATGATGTTGAAATTCGAGTTTTAGACCCTGCTCCAAGGGATACTGGTGATGGCGAGGCGAGGACATCGATAATGATTCTAATGATCGTGGTGAGTCAAATATTCAGCCTGTACTAGCCTCCAAGTACCCTCATTGCACTAGCGTGCCCCAAAATGGTGGTCGCATATGGCTCGCGCTGCTACTTCTCAAGTACAAGTGACCACAATTTACGAACCCACATGCTAAAACGAACTATCTTCAACCCCATCGGGACGAGGGCAATGGGGGAGAGCCATTGATGAAGAGCTCACACCACTAAATGACAAAGATACTTTAGTTCCAGATTAATCACCGCAGTCAAAGCCTTTACCTACGCATGTCATTCTTAAGGTGAAACTTCTCAGTTGACCAATGCCAAGCTTGTATTTTAGCAGGAGGGAACCACCAGACATATGGAAAGGATGACATGGAGACCTATGCACCAGTTTTGTCTTTCGGCTTGTTAGAATGTTCCTGTAGATTATGTTGTGCATGCAAATGTACATCTCACAGGTTCATATTGAGACCGCGTTCCTAAATGATGACTTGAAGGAAGCGTTTGGGTAATCTCTCCTCGTGGTATACTTGGGCTGACGTCACAATGTTTTAAAATGGTGAAGGCCATATATGGACTCAAACAGGCTCACCTCCCGTTGCACACCAAGTTCAATACTGACATGAAAGGCTTAAGATGGGAAGAACTGCTCGGTGCACCATGCTTTTTCCGGCGCAGGTTGACCGGTATTACCTATGCGTACATTCTGGTATACGTTGGCGTCCTTGTCATCTGTATAACAAGTGCTGAAGCACAGTCCTGAGTCTTGGGTGAGCTCATGGCACTGTATGACCTGAGGGTTGAGGATCGTGTCAGACTCCATCCAGGTGTTGCGTTTATCTCGAAAATGGACTCCAATAGGCTCCTGCTGGGTTTAAAACTTGCATAACCCATATATGTCGAAGGGATAATGCGCACATTTAGATTTCAGAATTCAAAGCCAACACCAAGCTTAATTGTAGAATCTATCTTTGCTTCAGTTCATGTGGAGGAGGACAATTCACCTCGTGATGTTCAATTGTATCAGCAGATGATTGGTCCTGTGCTGTACTTTGCACTACGTGCGCGGTTGGATATACTGGCTCCGGTTCCTATACTGGCGCTCTTCCAGAATGCTACTTCTGCATACTGTCATCGAGCAGCAAATCGCGTGTTGCGATACTTATGTGGTACTGGTGATCATGGTTTAGTGTAGCAGGAAGGAGTTCTACACTTAAATGCTTCCCTAGACCCTGAATTTGCGGGCAATGCCACAGATCGCAAGTCTTTGTCTGGGTATTTAATTAAACGTGGCTCCAGCGCACGATTCTTAGATGCTCGTAAGCAGTGCTAAATTGCACTGTCTCCCGGGGAGGTCAAGTACTATGCATTGGTGATTGCGGCAGAAGAGATATTGTGGATATACCGTGGCTCAGATAGTGCAGAATTGCAGTTTATTACACTGCCCCAATCCTTTCAGAGAAGCAATGTGCTATTGAGTGGGCTGTTGGTGAACGTTGCCTATCTGGCCATTCAAAGCATGTAGACGTCAAGGTGAAATTTATTCGGTAATCGGTCAAGGACACAGTCATATCTGTGAAGGGTGCCAGTGAAGACAATGGCGCAGATATCCTCACAAAGCCACTTAGCCCCGTGGCTGCACGTTTGATATTGGAACGAGCGGGACTTCACCAAGAACTAGAGGAGGAGTACTGATGTGGGCACATGTTCGAGTGCCTGGTAGCCCTAGTACATCATGGTAGACTACTTGGCAGCCTAACGCTGTAGGTCCAGGGTGGTGAGAACGAAGTAGCCATATCATAAGGTTTGGCAGGCGCAGGGCGGCAAGATAGTCACAGGTAGGGACAACGAAGCAGCAAGATGGTGCAATGCGGCAATAGCAAAGTGTTGGGATAGTAATGAAAGGTGAGTCCCGATCATCAATATGGAAACGACGGACGAGCACAAAGTAACAAACTGTGACTAAAAATGAACGCGGAATCTTAGACGGGCCCTGCTTATCAAATTAGCAACGCAGAAGCAGATGTATAGGGAAGGGAAAACCGGGTCAATATTTCACAAAGTTTGTACGGCCAGAGAGCTACAACAACAGCAAGGCAACGATAGCGCAATAAGCGCAAGCGGAAGCGGTATGAAAATGTAGGAAAGGACAGAGTAGTGATGAGGTGGCATGTATGGTACTAAAGCAGAAGAGATGCGACGAGAACGTAGCAAATGTATACAGAGGAGTGGCAAGAGCCTAGCTCAGGCAAGAGAGCGACTTTTAAGAAGAACTACAAACAAAGAGAAGGTGAAGTAATATAGCTGGCTACAGCCGAAGTTCTTGTAGCGGGATGCAGTGAGACGATTGCATTCCCTAGAGCGTGAATCCAAATCTAGGTACTCGTGAATGCTTCTAATCTGTATGATATGGTGTACATTTCTACTTTAGACGCATCCTGTGGACTGAGTAAATGATGTGTATAATATTATTATACACCTCTTATTACAAAAACGAGCACAATCATTTTGTTCTTACAGGCGCAGCTTATATTTAGTGCACTACATGGAATGGTTTTGGTCTCAAAAAGAATAGTAGGATGCGTACGTCGTGCAAGCAAGTTGATAAATATGTGTTAGTCATCTCGTCTTGCAGTCTTATTTCTGTAGTAATACGGTGATGTAACGATCATCGGGATGTATATTAAGTGCAAATAAAGCTGAGATTTTGTGGCTTTTGTCCAAAATACGGTCTTTACAAGTACTTTTCTGGCACTTAGAAAACAATTAGTTGTAATACAGTGTCCGTCCCAATTGATTAGGCATGTATGACGGCTGTTACATTCAAATTCTATCACGCTAAACGCTTTTTAAGCTAGTTGTGGCGAAATGTTTACTGTGCAAAATAGTTTCAAGTATATTTTGTTCGACCATTCTCTTCGTTTTAAGTAAAAACGTTAGATTAGCTTTAGAAGTGCTGCAAAAATTACAAAGTATGCAATTCGATGCAGTAGAAAATATGCCGAGAATTTACGTTATGGGCAAGATTCTGAATGATTAAAGTTTTGTATGTATTATTCAAAATATTTCGTTGATATCTCTCTTTTTGTATTTTATCCAGGTGGTAGGAGTTGGAGAAAAAACTTTAGTAGTTAAGTGAAAACGTATAGTTTTTAAAGAAGCGTTTAATGTATTTTATTATGCTTAAACGCTATAAACTAATGTAAAAACTACTTCAAAATAAAACAAAGATATCATATTTTGTTTTGCATATGGCATTGTAGTTTTTTTACAAATGAATTTGTTTATTGTTAAATTGAAGTACTTGATAGAATGTTTCTCAACAATCACTTTTCGACAAAGAAGTATATTTAATCGGCTTATTATTTTTTACCGAGAAGGAAGTCTCGAACTTTTTCACAGTCCAAAAAGTATCCCTATACAGTTGAACACTATAGTCAACAACTTGGCCTATGTGTGTGACTGCCCTAGTTCATCCGAATGAGGGCTGTAAATTTGTGACGTGTTCCCTTTTTGCCTTGATGGCAAGGGGCAGAGCCCTGGACGCATATCCAGCCATAAAGGCAGGAAGTGGACCGGATTGCACAAGTTATGCACGTCTCTCGCCTTGCTCCGCTCCGATAACACTCTGCGCTACCTACCCTACCCCATTCCGTTGTCCTCACACACAAAAAGGATCTCGTTGGCATTCATTCTCTGCTTTCTCCACTGCGTTCGACTCTCTTTATTCAACTCAATGACTTCGTCTGGCTTACCTGCAAAAGGAACCTTGTGACAGTATATCTTATGCATCGTACGGCTATCCGTCCGACCCGACGTCCCATTTCCGTCCGCAACCACGCCAAAACGCGATGGAAGCGTTAATGTCGCATCTGAATCCAGTTGTTCAGAAGCATCTCCTCTGTCTACCCAAAAGGATCAACAAGGAAGGATCTGGCTGCAAGTGTGGCCCGAGCTGCAAGTGCACCAATTTCAAATGCAAAAGGGCGGATGCACCTGCAACTAAAAACATCCGTTGTGTGTCGTTCCCGACGAGACGAATCACTATCGCCTCTTTCTGCTCTCACGATCCCCTGCTCATCTATACAAGTGGCTATAGCAGCAAAGCCATATGCTTGAAGCACAGCAACAAAAACAACACAGCAATCACAGTATCACACAATGAAGAAGAGACGTCCTTTATTTGTGTAGACGGATATCAAGCATAGTGAGAAGGAGTGGAATAGGGCCGAAGTTATTCAAAAGACGACAGTTTTTAGAGAACAATACTATATGAAGTAACCTATGCAGGTAGAGATGCAGTGCCTGGGCAATGAGGTCATTCGGTACCACAGCAGCTTCTTTCCATTTCATTTTGCTTTTAGAAATAAGACGCAGTACGTCTTCTAGCTCCTCTAACAAAGAAGAAGAAATCCGAAGCCTTCCATCTGTGCCAGTATGGCATCTGTAACAATCTGCGCAGTCCACAGAGACGATAAAGTTAATGCACTATCCTCTTTGGCTTTCATTTTCATAAACGGGTAGTATGGAATGAAGTGCTCTGATGATCTAGAATTCTCTGTCATGTCGCGCAGGATAGAAGTTGCGTGTGACCTGGGCATGATGAGGTGGCTAGAACTGTTTGTGGAATTATTTAGTGCCCTCACCAGATATTATAAAGAGGACAAAATAACCAAAGGGGAAAAATTCCTTTTGCTAAGCTGGTTGTTCATTTCAGATATGTGTCCCACCATAATCGATTATGAATCCGTAGATAGAACTAGTATGCAATACTTGAAAGTATGCGTATAGAACCGTTTTTTATGAATAATCGAGCTCTGCAACCTCCAAGCAAACTCAGGCCCGACAAATTCTCCTTCCTCTGGCGACTACCACCCTCTCTTTAAGCTGTCTGCTTCCCTTTGGCTCGAACACTATTCTATCCTGCTTTCCCCACATACTCGTGCATCACGGTCTCATAAACAACATGAGAAAGTCAGCTGCCTTAGTATATAACGAGATCAACAGGCTTACTAGTTCGCTCCAAGGCACGCACTCGACCTAAGTTTTTGGTCGTGCGTGTTCCGTGAAAACATTTGTATCCCTATTACGGTAGCCGTAAGGTTTTGATTGCGTTTCTGTGGTCACCACTGTTTCTTTTCACCGCTGCTAGTGAGCCTTTCTTCTTTGTAGGCTTTTATTATCATCTATTTCCGCCTTGCCTAAGTCGCAGCCGTGCATTACTTGTGCTTGCCGCCGCGGTACTGACGTTGCTACTAACCCTTTTTGCTCTACTATCTATTGGCATTGTACGTTAGTGCTGGTACTCTCGAGCTCCGAACATATTTTCAAGCTACTCTCCGGCAAAGAAAGGTACAGAAAGGGCTGTTGTGGTCCGGTGTCGCGAAATCGTGCAACATGACACTCTCACTATGCATCACAAATAATTTTGGTTTCTAGTATGTATTGCCATATCAGATATTTTTCGCCAAACACGTTAATTATAGATATTCGGATTGAAATTTAAGCAACGAAACAGCGTACGGTCTGCTGAGACCAAGTCAGAACTCTACCTTTATGCACTAAAAGCACGGATTAGAGCGAAGCATAGGGATAGAGGTTTTCCTCAGCTTGTCAAGATTATGAGCACAATTTTTGGTTGACAGAATGTTCTATTGACGTGATGTACGTCCCCGTGCCTCTTTTCATGATCAACACATGCTACGCTGGGAGTGTGAAAACGTTGCCCGCATTCGTCTAGGATGACAGTAAAAGATGCACACCGTAGTCGTGCTGTGTCCCATGATCTGATGTTGCGACAGTTTACAGCCTTAGGGGTCAAGTGCGTATGACCAAATAAAGTCTGCGCCCCAAAACGTTCAAGTTGGCATCAATCTTTAAAGTCCTAACGACGCAATGCGAGAAAGGATTTCGAAGCACTCATGAAAATCAAGTCAATAGTATAGCTCATTTCTGCTGCTGCTAGTGCAAAACAAAAGCGATAAATAAAAGTACCTCTTATTTTGGTATTGCACTTCAGAGCAGCTCAGTAGTTTACTAATTTTCCCGATTTCGCTGAGGCCATTGATGATGTCTTGTATTAATCATCAACTGAAAGTTTGGAAGATTTTTTCATGCCCGGAGCAGCCTTTGAATTGGCGAGGAATACTCGTACATAATCGTGAATAATCCCGATAGCATACTACCGCCGTAGCGTCTGATGTATTATGGACTCCGTATTTTCTGGTTCCATGTTTATCATATTTGCATTATATGTATTAATGATGTCTTAAAGTCAAGAAAAATGACGTGCGTACAACGTTCATGATTTTAAGATCATCCAGACACCCAATGAATATCAGACATACGCTGATAACATGATGACATGCGGTGCATAGTACGTAAGATATGGCACCTGTTGCTTGAAGTGCGTAGTCTTTTCTGAGTGTGGACGCGCAAAGGCATCGAAATCACGTACTTCGCGAAACAATTTTCAAATCTCTTCTGAAAAACTGCAACGTTTCCACTTAGCAAAGTGCCAGGCACTATCTACTTCTAATATTCAACGTTTTCGCTTTATAAGCAAGACATGGGACTGATACCTGTTTCATATCAAGGTACGTAAACACATATCTCTTATCAAGAATTCACGTTAAAGCGTAACACAGGTTATCAACCTCTATTCTGTACCACGTTCGGCGTAATGTCTACAAAAGCCCATTACAACACTTGCAACTCGAGTTTCAAAGTCTTCCTGAACCAACTAGTTCCCGTTTGCTTCTTCAACTAACCGTACTAGGTCTCGAGCCTGGTTTTCTACAGTTTCTAGTACGAAAATGGAAGCTACTGATGGCTCTAAAGACATCGTTCCCGTTGTCGCTCCAGAAGCGACTGCTGGTGATGACATTGGCTCACCCACTCTCAACATTCCACTGGTCGAGGACAAGCGTCAAAAGCAGGTGCGTGCATGAGAAGTATAAAAATTTCGTTATCTTTAAAACTTGGGACTCACAAACGTGTTTGTAACAAATGGTTTCAATTCGGTAGATATCATTCTGCAAAAGAAGGATTACACTGTTTAGAAAATGCCACGAGCTTGTACGTATGCACCAGCTTACCAATTCTACTTAAGAAAACCTGACTGTTATGTTCCTGAGATATTTTGCATTACTCTAGGCGGAGGGGTGGGGTGCTCAAATAGGTATCATTGTCTTTGGACCGAGCAAAAAGTTTCTTTACGAATACACTACTGAAGGTTTCCTTCCCATCCTTAACAGGTATGCCAAACATGAGGGAAGGAGAAAAGTGTGGACAATGAAGACGGTACGTCAAAAAGTCTTGAGCTATTAACTGAGAAAATGAGTTAGAACAAAAGATCTAACATTCTATTATTAACCCTACAGTACAGAGAAGAAGCGAATAGTAAGCATGAAAAAAGTTTGGATAAGAAAGACAATGTGCTTGAAGGAGACGGAGTAACGCCAAATTTACATACCGCGACGCATTTGGAGGTAGGAGAGAAGCTGAGTACCCAGAATGACCAAAAATCGCCGAGAGCTGATTTCAATCGCATAAACCGGAAGCGAAAAAGCAATGAAGACGAAATTACGCCAGCACCCGATCAAATATACACGAAAAAAGTCAAAAGGATTCGCAGAAGTTCTGAAGTAAATCCGGGCAGTAAAACGCAAGCGTCGGGTAGTATTTCAAATCTATTGGGTTTGCCTTTGGGGGCCGGAACAATAGAGGGACACGATAATGTAAATCGTTCTTCGGGTATTTGCAAAAATCATAAGCCAACGTCATTGGAATTAGAGCAAGGAACGGAAACAGGCTTTCAAAAAGATTCAGTTAGGAATAATACTTGGCAGGATCTAAGAAGCACGGATCCCCATGGAACTATTACAGGAAACGAATCCAACAGGAACTTTGACAATCTACTTCTCTCCTTGCACACCGATGAGACTGGAAATATAGTACTTCGTGAAGGCTATCCAATGAATCAAATTACGGGCACGAATACACGTCAGCTTCCAGATGCACCTAACAGAAACTTTGAGAGTGTGTTTGACAGAACTACGTCTGCACCAGTTCCTTCTGTGGCGACTGCCACTCCACTTGGCCAATTCTCATTTGAACCAATCACAGCGGATTTGAGCAGAGACAGACAAGAAATAGAACAACAAAGATTTCTGGCATCCTTATTGTCAAACAATGAAACTTTGGACCATACTACTTTGAGAAACAGGTCATACCAGCCTAGCGTTCGTTTTACTGGATCAAATGATGAGTGCAACTGTGGCGTCGCGGGACATGACCAAACCGCCCACAGCCTTCTACAAATAGCCATAGAGGGTGAGCCGGCTGCGCACAATGAAGCGCAACTCTCAACAGGGCAAGAGCTTCTAAATACGAATAATGATTTCGGAGGAACAGATGGCGGTACTTACAATTACGATTTAGACAGCATTTTACCCAAACCACAAGAGTAGAGGGAGTTCGATCGCTCTGTGGCGCTTCTGAGAATACGCGGAAGAGACGTGAAAAGTCTTCTCTTGATAGCAAAGCAGACCAAAATGTCGCTCACAAAAGTAAATCCTGTTAAATGTTTAAGCTATTTGGAATGACTGAACAGTTCTAGAAGCAATATGAAATCTCTCAGCTTTGCAGTTGCAAATGTCAGTGTTTGGAAACTTAAAAGAGCAGAAAAGCAATATAAATACTGAAAGCGGTTGGTCAAAGACTGAAATTTTCCGTAGCCTTGGAGAACGCCCTGAAAGAGATGTGAAAACTACTCAGAATTACATGCTCTGGAAACATGGATTAGAGAGCGACAACGTGTTAGGAAATACAAAGTTTGGAGAGTGAAACACAACTGCTACAGGTAAGGGTTAACTGCTACCGTTGGTAAGGGTTACCGTTGTACAACGGTCCCGATTGTTTAGGGATGAGGCCTTAGAGGCCTCGTCCGTAGCTTTCTGTGCGTGAGCTGTGTGAGGTGTCCCACTGTCAGGCGATTTACGTACTGTAAAGGGAAGTGGGAATCGTGTCTGTTCGCAAGAATTCAAGCATTACGCTCTGCACCAATACCGCAGCGCCACACGGGAGAAGCTCTCTCAGCATTCCCTTCAGGATGTGATACATGTCAGCAAAGCCGGGAACGTTCAAAGCTCAAACCGTCCACGCTCCCCCCACACCGAACGACCATGACACCAAGTCGGCACTGTCGCCATGGAATCGACGTGCTGCCAAATTCTCGCACATCCATAGCTCACCTTTTTCCACGAAGCAATCCAAAAATACGCCCGCGCATTCATCTATTAGAACCGGCAACAACTCTTTTGCTTTTGAGCATGTGACCCGGTTTTCCAAGAGATTGGAACATACACGTTCATCAACTTGCTCCCTCACACATCATAAAAGGAGCGCAGACGGTTTTGGAGGGCTGCTCAGCGCCGATGGGGAAGTCCATCGAGATCCATCCTGAAGAGAACTGTCGTGTGAGCCTCTGAGAAATGAACATGTTCAAGTCGTTGATAGCGTTCGTATTCTTGGCCTTGGTTCCCTACTCTCTCGCCCAGCCAAGGCTCCCGTGCCATTTTGGAAAGCATCTGCCGTATTTGTCTTCCTACGTGTCTGAACATTGCCGTCACACTTCTTTGGTCCTGAAACCGAAATGTGCCCCGTGCGCTCACAACAGCGAGTGCATGCATGGAACATGCTGGCATGGAAAATGCATGGATGGGAAAACTTTCTCGATTGCACAATGTTTACTACCGGAGTGCGCTGCGTGCAAAAGAGATGACGAATGTGTGACTCACAGGTGCTGGAGTGGAAAGTGTGTGTTCGATTCTGTGGCGGCCAGACGCAAGTGTTTCAAGAAAACGGAATGTCAGCAATGCTCTAAGGGATCGGAATGTGAACAGGGCAAATGCTGGGGTGGCCGATGCACAGATGGCAGTGATGCATCGTTGAGAAAATGCTTTTTGGCAGAGTGTGCAGTATGCTCGTCGTCCTCCAAGTGCAGCACGAAGAAGTGCTGGAACGGTCGGTGTGTGTACAACACCGAGGCTTCGAAGAAGAGGTGCTTCGGAAAGAAGGAATGTGCTTCGTGTGCTTATGGATCGCAGTGCGCGCAGGGCAAGTGCTGGAGAGGCAAGTGTACCGACGGTTCAGACAAGTCCTTGAGAAAGTGTTTCTTGCCGGAGTGCGCCAGTTGCGTTCACTCCTCCCAGTGCGATACATGGAAGTGTTGGAATGGGAAGTGTGTTTACGACACCTACACTTCTCAGCAAAAGTGCTTCCGCTTTGGGGTCCCAGTTCATAAGCCCGGTTGTATCGGTGGATACAAAACGTGGGGTGGAAGGATAGTACGCTGCTAGGGGATCATCACATGGACGCTGCTACTTGTGAGCTTGACACCTAGTCCGACCAGATGTAGCGTGTTACGAAACGCAATAAACGTGAGCCCGTCTCTCTAAGCTTCTGCTCTTTAACTGTGCGGGAGCAGTGGACAGGACATAGTCATGCATTTGATCTCCTCTAATGAAGGAGCTTGCTTCCCGAATCGACGTCCCACTGAAACAAGTTTACCGGCGCAGAGCCTGCGCTGAGCACCAGAGATCGCGACGCCAGTTCCAGTACACAAGAACAGCCATGAGAGAAGCCATACATATCCGTACCGCGATATGACACGTCTGCGACGCCTGGAATGTTGTAACTGGGTGAACCTTTCTCAAGGCCCACTGCAACTGCGCTCATTCCCACTTTCGTAGCGAAGCAATTTGCGTTTCGTGTTCTGTTGCAGTTGACGAAGCGGGCTGGTGCACGAGCAGTAGCACAATGTTTCTCAACGTAGCCTGAGAGGCGAGAAATACTGCTTTGCAATGCGTGTATTGCCACACAGTAACGCGAACATGTCACATGTCGCATGTCGGTACGGGCGGTTCTTGAAGAGGTTGTGAATGGCTTAGGCGCAAACGCATTGTAATGATGATATGGCGAATGGTTCTCTATCTGTTGCACGGCAAGCAAATTAGGAAGGAGCACTATGTGCAACAGGTAAAGATAGTTAACTTTAGCAGATGAAGCGGAGGCGATCCAAGATTACAAGGGTATTGTGGATAAAAAGTGCTCCAGCAGGTTGGAAGCATGCTAGACATGCACCCACACGCGACGTCGTGCATCTTCCGGTATGGGTCGCGGATGCTCTGCCGTCGTGATTGATGCATCGCTGATGCATTGCTGTGATGCAACACGCGCAACTCACACCTTCCCGATGCAGGATCGCTCCCTTCTCTGTAAACACAGGTCTTCAAAGACTGAATAAAGCTCTAGCATGCATTGGACGAGTTTCGTTCTCCGTCGGTGATTGTCTGGGAAGTGAGTTACGTCCGCGACGGACTACCAACCTTGTATGAGCGCCTCGGCTGAACCATGCGATAAACTTGGGAACATTGGCGTCGGCAACGTATCCAGCACTGTTAGGGCGTTCCCAACCGTTACCGTAAACCCCAAATCCAACATAGCAGTCCAGTATTTGCTCAAAATTTGACCCCCAACCGTTGACGCAATTCTCAAAACTCGGCCTAAAAATTTTAGTCCACCCTAAATCCCACACGTTTTGGGCCAGCTCCCTAAAAGCTCTGGTAGCTCTGCATGGTTACCCGCCCCATCTCCGGTCGTATCGTCTTCGTCACCCCCCTCCGGGGTGACGCCGCGTTGTTTGGCATTCGCGCACTCCATCTTGGCACAACCTTGTTGTGTTTTGCACGGAACATTTTGGCGCCAAGAATGACGAAATGCAAACACTTTGTTGGCTTGCGCATGGCGCCAAAAGACCTATTACGATCTGTCCATCGACCAACGGAGCCCAAATTGCAATGATTGCACTGATTACCCGCCTTTGAACGCCTTAGAAATAACTTGACGGTAACCTTTTGAGGTGTGCACCTTAAGACTTTGGCAGTCGGTTGCTTGTTAAAGCAATGAGTGGGGAGGAAGCAGCTTGTGCGCAAAATGGTTTGGAAGAAGGAGGCAGCCCAAGTAGAGGGAAGAATCTGACATGGGACGAAGAAGAAACGCAGGCGTTAGTGCGTGCGGCTGCTGCCGTTTGTACTGATCCGGCTGTGGGCTCTAGCATGTCAGGAGCGGAGCTCGGGCGTCGCATTCGCAGTGTCTTTATCAAAGACAATGGACGCCCGCAACATGCATGCTCACTACGGCGCACTGGGTGTGAACTGGACCAAAGGAGGTGGGACGGACGATCAGCAGATGGGTGTAGGAAGTATTGGGACAGGATTCGTGCGGAGTGCACACGCTTCAAGGCTTGTTACGACAGAGTTATAGCGATGAATCTAACTGGAAATGTAGGACCGGAGGACTTGATTCGATGTGCAGCCTTAATTTACAGTGATGGAAGTAACTCCTTATCCCACCTCTACGACTGCGTGAGAAATCCAAATTACCACATAGCGAAGCGATTCAAATTCAAAACCTCGTTTACCTTCTTAAACGAAAACACTATTCTACTACAGGCTAATGGTATTGATGAGGTTAAAAAGAGTGGTGATGTTTTGTTGGAGAGGCCAATGGGGACAAAGAAGGCCAAGAAATTGAAGGAGGGAAAAGTCGATGGAGCACGAAGTGGACAGGACGGGTTTGCGGATTCAATTCGCCGCATTGAAAGTATACTGTCTGACTCAGTGCGAGAGAAGGCACTCATGGCAAAAGAGAAGGTGGCACTACAGAGAGAAAAGCTGGACTGGGAAATGGCAAGCAAACTGTTGGCATCGGAATCTGGAGTATCCCTTGAAGAGAAAAGAGAAATACGAAGTCTCTTAAAATGTCGTTTACTTCGCAGACTTGCGTGCGGTGGCGAGAATAATACGCACCCCAACAAGAAGAGGCGTATGTCGCTAGAAGAACATGAAGAGATGCACACTGTCCAGGCAAAAGTTTCCGGGAACAATCAAACTGCTGAGGCACTACTGCAGCTGTCGACAAGAATGGAAAACACCGTGAACACGGACGTTGAGCAATAAAATAACCGTCTTTGTTACTGCATTGTCTTACACATCTCCTTCATTATCACCATGCGTGTTCCAAATGTTCGAGATTAGTGCATCTTGCAGTCTCAAATGGTTTTGTACATCGTCCACAGGGTCTAGCAGTTCTCTCCAAATATTTGCTTGTTCATAACTACAGTTAGGATGTGAAACAGTATCATAAAGAGTACCACTTGTCTGCACCTCGTGTTCGCCCACACGAAATTTTGCGGTTCCGTTGTAACCGCGCTCTTCTGCAACCATATTATGTAGAATCGAACAGCACAATACAATATTATTCAAATCCTCCCGATTTCCCAACCGCGCGGGACGATCCAAAATTTCAAACTGTCCGAAGAGCGCAGCAAAGACCCTTTCAACACTCTTGCGCGCCGATGAGTGCACTGCAGTATACAGACGCTGTTTTTTCGACTTTGCATCAGGATGCGGTTTTGCAAAGAATCTCAGACGAGGGTATATCCCGTCTGACAAGAAAAAGAACCACTCAATGGGAATGCCAGAAATGTTAGTACTAGGTTTGATCAGTGGCCATTTTCCATTTCGAATATCATTAAACAAAGAACTTTGTGACATAATAGATATATCATTCTTAGCTCCCGGGCTGCCAAACATCATGTGCCAAATATGTAGCTTATCGTCACACACAACCTCCATCCGTAACATCGGCTTGTTCTCCTTACCCTTATACTGTCCATGCCAAGCTACAGGACAGTTCCTCCACTCCCAACCTGAACAGTCTACAGCACCAAGGCATCCAGGGAAGCCTAGTCTAGAATAATCACTTTCAATCTTCTTAATATCACTCTCCGATGGGCGTCTTAGATGTTCATCTCGAAAGCACTCCACAACCGTTCTGTAGAATTCTTTCAGAGTAGAAAGCAATGTGGACTCATGCAGTCGAATATACGACACTAAATGATCTGCAGAAACACCAGAACTGAGCTGCAAAAGTGCACCAGTCATTTTCTGATCAGTCGTTGCTCCAAATGTCCAACTTGCATCTTTGCGCTGTAGAAAGAAGGAGTTTGCCTGGCAAAGAGCGGATCGCAGTTTTTCGTATATTGGTCTTGTTATTGCAAAGCGACGTTCAAATTCTGCAACACTAAACATCGGCGAGCGGTGAATATGAATTCGACAGAAGTAATCTAAATCAATTTGGTGTGTTCCTTGTTTACGGCCAATCTTACGGTTCTTTTGTCGACCGGCATACGAGCCTCCTTTCTTTGTTATCAGGGGTCCATCGGAAAGTTTGCGGTACATG
This sequence comes from Gracilariopsis chorda, assembly GCA_003194525.1. Taxonomy (NCBI): domain Eukaryota; phylum Rhodophyta; class Florideophyceae; order Gracilariales; family Gracilariaceae; genus Gracilariopsis; species Gracilariopsis chorda. Next base: position 55,857 of record NBIV01000285.1, read on the forward strand.
CCGTTGAGGATGTACAAAATTGAGTGATGAATAATGTCCTCATCAGAGGAAGACGAAGAAGAAGAATCGGTTGACATGCTCTGGTTCTTCTGCAACCACCGAAGGATTTCGGTTCTTAGTCGAGTTAAGGTTTTGCGACCATTCGGAGTGCCAATGGTGCCGGGCAGCCTATATTGAGCTGGTGTTTGTCTTCCAATGAGGTTTGCGCATTTGGCCTCGTTTTCTAGCGATTTGGGCAGATGGTTGGGAACGCCCTTAGTGTAGTTCTTGGCCTTCTGGAGATGAGTAAGCATGTTTCAAGATAGGTTTTCTGTGAAATCGAAACAAGGACGACCGTCGCCGACTAGACGTAGCTGAGCGACCCCTTCCAGTCCAGCCAATCAAGTAAGAGAGGCCGGCTAGGATGCTGGATTTTTGCAGAAAGAAAAGTTCTTTGATACGAACTCCTACTGCGCTTTGGGAATTATTGGGGCACAAGCTGATCCAGCTTCTCGCGGTGTGCAGTCTTCCCACCATTATCGAGTAATGGAGGGGAAACGGATCACGCAAGCGGAACCCCAAAAGAATACAACTCTAAACGGGAATCTAAGTAGCGTGACCTCCAAACCAACAACAACATACAAAAGAGCGCCTGGTGGCAAAGCCCTCTCATCTTGCAATGTGCTCTCTTCTCCTGCTCCCCGTCAAACTTCTTACGATGGTACGAAAATCAATGTTGTCATCACGTAGTGTACACGTAGCGACACACAATAAAGTCCCTGCCCGCCGGCGAGACCGCCAGAGGGAAGAGAGCATCGATTCTCTCTTGTCTCAGGTTATGGGCACCAGCGCGCCACAGCGCCACAAACATAAACAACCGCAATCGATCCGCGGTCAGAGCGTTGCTCCCGTGTTTCCCGGTCAGAGCGTTGCTCCCGTATCTCCCTGTCTTCGTCCACATTCGTTTTCCCACCTCACGGACCGCGAAAAACGTGCGCAATACCATGAAACTAGTTTCATCTGGTCAGAATTGTGGACAAACGCCAAACTTCAAACCACCAGCTCCAGGTATACAATGAGCGGACCCTCTCAATCTAGTTTCCCTGCAATGCCAATCACTCATCCTTCCTGGCGGTTTACAGAAGAAATCGTTGAACTCACTGCATAACATTATATCCAGTGGAGACAAAACCTTGACGATATTCTTACGGAACATGAATATCAACAACTCTTTTCCACCACATTTCAACCCACTACCAGCGAAGACCACAAAGCGACCGCCAGTCTCCCCCGGATAATTACAAAAAGTGTGGTGCAATGCCCCAAAGGGGAAAAAAACCGAAAGACGTTCGGGATCTTCCTCTCACGAGGTTAACCCAGTTGGATAGAGCCCTCCCAGAGGTGTCACGGCGAAGCCGGTTTGTAAGACCAGGGACACCTGTCACGACTCGCGCAGGGAGGTGAAGGCGAAGAATCGGTATCCGCGTGAGCGGGGTGTGATCCTCAGTAGAGGTATGTTTCCACGTAAGTGGGGGTGTGTGAGCGGATGCTTACACGAGGGCCGCGGATAGCGGGAGGTGCTACCCTAAAAAGGGGGAAAAAAAAGGGCGAAGAGGAGGAAGAGAGGACGATGTGAGTCGCGAGAGCGACGAACAGATACGGCGATGCCGGTAACAATATCCCTATACAGGGCGAAACACCAATATGATTGGAACAATTGTACTCCCAAGGATGGGCTTCTTTAGATGTGCAAGGGGGTTAGATGTCCCGTGGTTTACGGCGTTTCCCTCCAAGGAGGAGTAGAATACGCGCGCAAGCGGCAACAACTAGAGCCAATTCTCCAGGTTGGGGTCCCTTGTTGGGGAGGGTTTACTGGTGCGACGGCAGTGCGCCGTCGCACTAAGTACTAGCTTCCCAGAAATGGGTGTGAAAATAATAAATAATATGAGCTAAAATACTCCACATTTCGTGGCAACATCCACTACTGTGGCCAACCGCCAATTGACCCAAAACCGTGTCCCACGTGTCCATATCCACCATAGTGGGGCGTAGTTCATATACACACTACACAACCGATAATATCGGGAGAGCGTTCAAGTACCCAAAATCTCTGCCTGAGGGCGTTGCACTTCATATCCCCCCCTAAGACAGGAAAACGACCGCGGACGCGGAGGATTACCAGACGAAAATGGGTGATAAAAGCGCGTGCTCTGTCTCCGGTTCTCCGGTAAACCCCTCTGCATCAGAGTCATCGAGCGCACAAACAACAACAACAGCCACCCTCCAAAAGGGAAAAATGAACGACGACAACAACATCAACAACCACAGCCAACCTCCGAGACTTCTCGGGCGATACACCACCGGTTTCCGGTCAGTTCCCCTGCCTCAGGGTGATCGAAATCCGGTACAACCGGGGAATATGGCTGCTGCAGCCGACCATCCCTTCGCACTACCACCTTCGGTGGTGTCCTCCGGAACCACTCCGGTGTCCAGCTGGCCAACCTACAACACCCTGGTGGGGCTCAACCCGATGAATTGGAATCACGCGTCGCGCCTGCGCCTTGCCCCGTGGTTTCACCCGGTCGCTGTCCTCAATGAGGGATTGGTCACCGCTTATGCGGATGGCTCAGACACCCTTCCGGGGCATCTGCCCAGAGCAGTCACCCCATCGGGGGATTGGCGTCACCGGATTGCGATTCCGCGTCACCACCTCCGAAGAAATTCGGGCGAGACCGTCGCTGCGGCACAGACCGCGTTGACACGCATGGCGTATCAACGGCAGAGCCGGGCTCCATTCGATGTACCGGTCCCACCGGAGTTTGGCTTCGACGGTAGCTACTTCCGCATTCGCGGGGAGATTGGGTACGGCGAGAACCTGTTCCGCCTCGAGACCCTCGCTTGGAGGAATTTCCCCGCAGCGCGGCAAGAAGCCCTTTGCTGGGAGCGACCGATTATTCGGGCGGAGTTCAGGTACCTTCCCCGGCAATACCGGTCCAACTTTCTCCAAAACTTCATCCGCTACGAGTGGCGTTGGCGATCCCGATTCGGGTATTTTATCCCGTATCAGAACGTGGAGATAGAGCGGATTGCGCCGCCTCACCGACTAGGTCGGTATGTAGCACTCCCCGAGTGGTGGCGCTTCCATGAAGCCTGCCGGGGGTGCTACATAGAACTCCCGCCGGTACTTACGTACCTCGGTTCGCTGCTCATGCAGGATCCCCGGTCGGGGTTGTGGTCCGTAGTGGTTACGGATTGGGCGGCCCGCACTGCGGCTTAAATCTTCAACGAGGCGTACGACCAGTATCTTCTCTGGTTCCTTCAACCGCGTGTGCGGGCAGCGATCCGAAACCTGGATCTTCGCATCCCCCTTGGGGGCCAGGCCAACAATGAAGAGGTCCTCCAATTACTTGGGTACATTGACAGCGTTAGCTGGAGTGAGGTCCCGCTGGAGCAAAGCGGTCGTCTGGATGGCGGTAGCGGTAACACCGGTGGTCCGGGACTCGGTAGAAACACCGCCCTTGTGGGGGATTTTATCTACTTCGACCCCTGGGAGTTCCGGGAAATTTCCTCCGAGGAGGGGCGCGAGCTTCGCGATACGCCCCGGCATGTGCCGGAAGACCACCCGGTGGGGTACGTCGATTCTGACGACAACTACCGCGCATACGGTGGGGATGACCCAATGGTCGATAACGAACCCGAAGAACCCGGGGAGATGGACGTAGAGGAAACCGGCGCTAGCGCGGAAGCTTTCTCAGAGGGGGTATCTCCGGCCGAGCCGGCTGCTGACCCTTCGGCGGCAAGTGCCGGACCTTCTATCCCCAGCGGGGTGACGGCGAATGAAAACGAAATCATCGCATGTTTCCTCCGGGGTGCCGGTCTTAGCGCTGCCGAGGTATCGGGGGATGTCACCACCATGGCGGACGCGTTGGCCTACCGCCTTGCTGGGGGTTACGCCCCGGACGATGGGGGTGAGTGAACCCTCTAGTCCAGTTTCCTGGTTCTTCTTTCCCTGGCTATGCCAGTTAGTGTAGTGTAGTATTGTGGGGAGCTAGCTGCTCCCTTGAATAAACTTTCCCGTTTAGAACGGTGCTTCTCGGTTGAGTTCCCCGTCTTCGACGGACTTTGCCTTGTTATCCTTTCCTTTCGCTCTCCGCTCGCGCGGCAACGTTACCCAACTTGGGCATTAAGCAGCGTGGCTGGGGCTGCAGTTCCCGTTTGACGGTGGTATCGCAGGACCTGCGACCGTGGGAGGTGTTCGATTGGCTCCCACGTATCCCCACTGGGGTCATACCCGTACCAGCGGACGCGGTATTGTAGAATACCATCCTGGTCCCAGGTGTGTCCGACAAGTCGGTCTACTACGAACTCTCGTTCGTAGACCTGCCGGCCGTGCCGGGTGGTGGTTGTAATCCCTGGCGAGGGTTGCCCGCGGTGCGGTATAATGTCCCTTAGCAGGGTGTTCGGCGATAACTCCGACGTTGCCGTGCGCTGTCCTAGTGGCCGCTGCTCATACGGGAAAATATCCCTCAAGAGGGTGTGTGGTGTCACGGTTTTCACCGGCAAGTCGTTCCGCAGAGGGGTGTCGTTGTTCCCGTCTTCACGGTAGGCCGGGCGAACCGCCAGTCGGCGGGGGACTTGGGTTCCGCCTTCGCGGTTGAGCTCACGAACCGCGAGTTTGCGGGAAGATGACCGCTCCTGCGGGATCGTCATTTCCACAATCCCCTGGGGGGTCCCGTGCGACACGGTGATTGGGTGGCAAACCGCCTCCCTGCCAGGCGCACGAGCGCTCTGCACCATACGTTCCGGCGATGCCGTGGTGTCCCCGGCTACTGACGGGTTGCCTGGGGCTAACTCCGGTACACCGGTATTTTGGTCAAAATTCCCCTCTGGGGGGTGCCGGGCAGGTGCCGATGACACCCTTTTCAGGGGAATTGCCCCTAAGCGTGGTGCAACCATCTCCATGAGGAAGAGCAGCGTCCGGTACGACCTGTTTCGAGCGTGCGATGGCGCGCGTTATTCCCGAGTTCCTCGGTTCTTCGCCGCAGCGTTGCGGGGGTTGGCGCAAATTATTCCCCGTAGCGGGGGCTTCGATTCCGTCAACGACGGGAGGCGTTTCCGGTGCTTGCGAGCCAGGGCTTAGAGCTTCGACTGCGGCTTGGCTGCCTTTTTCCCCAAGAGGGGTGTGGGTATTTCCCTGTGAGGCCGGCGTATCTGGGCGCCCCTTCTCTGCAAGGCGCGGGTCTGATCGACCTGATTGAACCGCTTCCGCGGGGACTTCCGCCAACGGCGGCTTCGAGGCATCGCCCTGCTCAGGGGATTGGGGGCAATCGTCACCATACTCCCTTGTCGGGGATCCTTCCCTGACAGGGGTGTGCGGTAGTTGCGCTTCAACTTCCCGTGTAGCACGGTATGTTTTCCGCGTTTGTGGCGATGCCTCCGGGGATGGATTGGGCGATTGCCTTTCCGCTGCTGCGGTATTGGAGTGAGGCTTCTCGTTTTCCCGTGACAAACGGTGTATTTGCCGCTCTTGCGGGGCCTGCGCGTCTGGTTCCTGTTGCACAGCACTGCCCGGGAACGGGGGATTAGTGTCGCGTGACATACTCCGTGCTCCACGGTCAGTGTTCCGTATGTTACGGTGTGTTTCCCGTTGCGACGGCGATATCGTTCCTCGAAAACGAGTGTTCTGCTCCCCCTCCTTAGACGGAGCGGCGGGATAAGGGATAACAGGGATAAGGGATAACATTCCCCGCCTGGCGGGTATAGATGCGCGCCAGTGGGGCGGACGTGGTAGGGGCGGGCGCTGAGGGGCCCGAATTACCCGGCTGAGCCGGTTAGTCAGACAGAGTCGGTAGGTCTGAGAGTCCCCGGCTGGGGGTTTGGTAGTACCGTAGGTCTAGTACTCCCGGATGGTTCCTGTGTTCCAGAGTCCGTAGAAACGGGGTTGCCTGGATCCAGGACTACCTCTGACGAGGGAGGAGGGGCAAGGACAACACGATCACGGGAAATCCGTTCGTGCGTGTCCCCCATCTCTACCACGACAGTGTCGGTGTTAACAGAGATGACCTTGAAGGGTCCATCCGCCACAGGCGAGAGTTTGTGACGCTTCTCCCGTTCCGGGTTGTAGTATTCCTTCCTGATGAAGACGTAGTTATTAGCCCGAATCGGGGACGGTTTCCCTCGCAAGCGAGCGTCGAAATCCCGCTTGTAAGCGGCTTGGGCCCGTGCCATAGACTTCCGCGCAGCGGGGACCAGCTTGGAAAGCCATTGCTTCCATTGCTGCCGGTAGATACCCACAGATGGGAAATTGTCCAAGGTAGCTTGGGGTTCCAGCGCCACAGGCGGGGGTGTTCTAGATAGAACCAACTCGAATGGCGAAACTCCGGTAGTCCGGTGTACCTGCGTATTGTACGCGTAGGTTACCGCATCAGCGTAGAGATCCCAATTCGTTGGGTGGTCAGCGACGTAGGAACGTAACGCCGCGAGTAACGTCCGGTTAAACCGTTCAACTTGCCCATTACACTGTGGGTGGTAGGTAGTCGTGAACAAGTTCTTGACATCCAGGATGCGACAAACATCCTGGAAGAACTTGCTCACGAACTGCTTCCCGTTGTCAGAGAGCACCTCCACAGGGGGACCGTAGACAAAAATCCAGTGCGTCACCAGAGCCTGGACCACCGTGAGAGCGGTTATCCTCCGAAGAGGGACAGTCCGTACCAGCTTAGAAAAGCGGTCGGTGATGACAAGTAGAAACTTGTTTCCACGTTTTGTGGTGAGTAGTGGTCCGAGAAGATCAATTGCGATAAACTCGAGTGGCGCCCTTGCGGGGAATAGTTTCATCTTCTTCGCATTTTTGCGGAGTTTGACGCGATTCTTCGCGCATTCGCTACAAAACCGCAAAGTTGCGTAGCAATCCACCGCCATTGCAGGCCAATAGAAATCCCTTCGCAGGGTTAGGTAGAGTTTCCTCTCACCTGGGTGACCTCCAATGGGGGCGTAGTGTGATAGATGTAACACCCGCGATTGCAGGGAATGTGGGACCACAATCTGTGGGCGGGCTTCGACCTTCCTTACGAGGTAGCCTTTGTCGTTTACCCCGAAAGGAAGATCTTCACCACCGTTGATACGGGCACGAATTCTCGTACAGAATGGGTCGCCGAATTGTTCTCGGATCATTTCTTCCGGTGATACCGGTACAAAGTTTCCCGGTAACGGGTTCTCAGTTTTATCTCGCGATGCGAGTAGATCGTCAAAGTCAGCATCCTCGTCCCAGTTTTCTGGCCCAGCCTCGACGGCATATTCCGGATCATCCGGGTCTATAGCCATGAAACATGGGACTTCATCATCCTCCGTTGGGAGTGCTTCCCCACTTGTGGGTAACCGCGACAAAGCGTCGGCCTGGGTGTTATGCGCACCCTTTTTATAAATGACTTGAAAGTCATATTCCGCGAGGCGGAGTCTCCAGCGCATGAGGCGTCCCGACGGGTCGGAGATATTCATCAACCACCTCAATGAGGAATGATCCGTGTACACGGTGAAGTGAATTCCCGTAAGGTAGGGGCGCAGAGTGTTCATCGCCCATACGACGGCGAGGCACTCTTTCTCCGATACGGAGTAGTTCCGCTCATGAACATTGAGCGAGCGCGACCAATAACCAATTGGATGTCGTTCCCCCTCGGGGGTGGTTTGAAAAAGAGCACACCCGACTTGGTAGTCGCTCGAGTCCGTATCTACGGAGTATGGCAACCCAAGTTTTGGGAGATGTAGGATTGGTGCTGATGTGACAGCCTCCTTCAAGGAGTTGAAGGCTTCCGATTGCTCGGGCGTTAATGTTCCCAATTTTGGGGGGTTCCCCTTTCGCAACAACGCGTTTAGGGGCGCTGCAGTATCCGAAAAGTTCGGGATAAACCATCGATAGACGTTGACTAGCCCCAAAAAGGAGCGCAGTTCCGTTTGAGTACGGGGTTCTTTCGCCTCAACGAGGGATTTGACTCGAGCTTTCTCGATCGCTAACCGTCCAGGACGGATAATGTGACCCAGATACTTCACAGTATCTGTGAAAAACTCGCATTTCCTTAACTTGAGGGTAATTCCCGCATCGCGGAGTACGGTCAGCACGTCTCGGACGTGAGTGAGATGGTCTTCCAACGAGTTGGAGATGATGATAATATCATCAAGGTAGACCAGACAGCTCCGCCACTTAAAGCGGTTGAGTAGAATATCTACTGCACGCTGAAAGGTGGCGGGGGCGTTGGTTAACCCAAACGGCATCCGCTTGAAGCGGTACGTCCCTGCATGGCAGGTGAATGCGGTTTTATCGCGATCCTCCTGTCTGACAGGTACTTGCCAATATCCCCAATTGGCGTCAAGGGCCGTGAACACGGTGGCGTCTCCAAGGGAGTCAATGCACTCGTCCATACGAGGGATGGGGTACGTGTCCCTAACAGTCACGGCATTGAGCCGGCGGTAGTCGACACAGAACCTCCAGGTTCCGTCGGCCTTTAAAGCCAGTACAACTGGGGATGCCCAGGGTGATTGAGCGGGCTCAATCACACCTGCGTGGAGCATTTTGTCCACTTGGGACTGCTCCTCTTCCCGAGCTTTCGCACCTGCCCTGTAAGGGGGTTGTGCAACCGGTCGCGCACCGGGGATTAAATCGATCCGGTGTTCCGTTGCATTAATCTCGCCAAGCGAGCCATCCCACATTGTGGTGAATTCCCGTAACATAGTACAGAGTTTGTCGCGGTGCGACTCTGGCACGTGGCTGAAGTCCAGCGCTTCAAGTGCTTTTTCCGGATCAATCCGGTCGTTGCTCGATGGAGCATTGTCCTGTGGAACAGGTGTGGTTCGCAATTCCCAGTTACTCGGTATGTTCGACGCTGAAGTAGCGGTTTCCTCCCCCTCCTTAGACTTGACGTCTTCGGACGGCGGGGCGAACTCCTCGGAAGAGGTGGTAACTCTGAGTACATCGGCGGCTGTCATCTTTGTTGGCAGCATTCCCATAGGATGGGGGGTTACACTCCCAATTACTTGGTGTTTGACCAGATACTGGGGGTGTTTGCTAAGGTTGGCAACCAATATCTGGAAAGGGACATCCGGGGAAATGGAGACAATTCCATTAGCCAGCGCCAGCTGGGATTTCTCGTACAACGAGGCGAGGGGTTGTATAACCCGAAGACCGTGTTGACGGGAATTTACCTGCACCCAGACTTGGGACTCCGCCGGTATAGAAACCGAGGCAGCGACGCGGAGCTTGGTGGACTCGCGGGACGCGGGCGATGGTTCCTGCGCAGCAGGGGCGGAACTTGTTTCCGAGAGGACCGCTTTAGCGGGCGGCGAACAATCGGAACCGACGATCCGTTGTCAAGTTCTACACGCCTGAGGCGGGGCCTGATTGCGTCAACAAATCTGTCGCAGTAATCACATACCAGTATGACTGGTGCTGCCAATGAACGGCAAACGATGAAGTCCAACTTCACCACCGAGGTACCAAGTCTCACGACGAGGTCCACTGTGCCCACCGTTTGTAACGGATTGTTGTTCGCATCAAAAATGTCGGGGACCGCGTCAGAGCGGATACGCGACCGCGCAAGCGGGGGTAACAATGATTCCACTACAAAGTTGGGGCCTGCACCTGTATCCAGGACGGTGAGAAACCTCACCATAAACTGGGGGTCAAGGCAAAGGTCGGCATAGACCTTATAATTGCGTTTGGCCAAGACCAAGACTCTACCGGGAATCCGGGGATTTTTACTCCGTATCCACGGGCGATGCAACACACCGAGGTGCGCAGAGTCCGCGTCAGCGGTGTCTTTCCTCGAGAGGACTTTCACCGGGGAGCGAGGCGAGGACGCCTCGGGCGCCAACAGCCTCGTTCTTGAGGACGCCTCTCCCAAAGGGGAGACTCCCTCAGTTAGTTTTCAGCCTTCGGCGGTGGGTTGGTTTCCTCGACAACGAGTGCTTCATCCCGTTGACGGGGGTTTCTATCCGCATAAGCGGCGGTTGCAACGGATGGTTGCGTGATCTCCCGAATCGGGGTGTATGAAGCTTGCCGCGCACGCGGGGTCTGTGGTAGGGCGTGGGAAAAGTCCGTTTTAGCACGGAGGTAGGAAGCCGTCGGGACGGAACGTTTCTCCTCTGGAGTGAGGGCCTCATAATTTGCCACCACCTTGGCCATATCCTTCAGTGAACAAATACACTGAGGGGAGGTATGGCCATGGGCATAGCCCAGGTGGCAAATGAGAGCCAGCACCGCGACACGCGGATTGTTATTCCGAGTATCGGAGAAGCGAACCGCAGGGCGGGTGTCGGTCCATCCAGGCCGTTGATAACGGGATTGACCGTTTGAAAACGGGAGTCGTTGGGGTTGAACCCGACTGTTACCACTGTACAAAACGGGGTCTTCCGTTCCCGTATCACGGGTCATCTCCGTCGCTGACGGCAAATCACTGGTGGGTATCGACACACCATCCCCCTGCACTAAATGCACGGTATCAAATCCCTGTCCAGGGTTCCCATCCGCGGTGAGCGGGAGTGAGGAAGCTTCGCTTTCCAGCAACAACGCCTTGGCGGATTTAGACCGATTGTTCGGAGTTCTTGCACGAAGTGCATCCCCTTCCGCTCGGGCGTGTTGGACCGGCTCGAGGTAGGTGATCCTCCGCTTGCCCTCCCGATAACGGGTAACTAAACTCCGGATTGCCGGGTCAAGACCATCAATGAACATGGTACTGCGCTCCCCAGCGGGTATACGTTACCACATCTGTGGAAAGACTTGTTAAGGCGCACCGAGTAATCGGTCTCGGTCTCTCCAGCACGCTGGCGTGTATCTCGCAAAGCGAGGATAGCCTGCTGAATAGCGGTGTTGGTGGCGTAGGAGCGCAGAAGATACTGCACAGCCTCCGGCCAGCAAGTACCTCCTCCCTCGGAGGCGCGAGAAGATCCTCTGACAGAGGTGTATTGGTCCTCCGCCACTCCCCGTAAGAAATACGGTAAAGCCAAATAGGCTTGTCCCTCATTCATACCGAGGATATCGGCCTCCGCTACAAAGCGGGATAGGAAATCCAGTACTAGGACTGGGTCCTCTCCAGTAAAATACTGGTTGCGGAGCGAGAGCTGCATTCGCTTAATGCATTCTCGCACCTTTCCCGTACCACGGGGCGTACGTCCAAGTGACGAGTCTTCGAGCCGGTAGTACCGGTATGATAAAAGCTTCCGGTAATCCGGGTTTGTCGGTTTCAATTCCCGGAGACCGGGGTGTCTTCTCCCCTTCTGGCGGGTTCGGACCACACCTTCAGTGGCCGATGACCGCCTCGAGCGGGAGGAGTAGCCTCGCTTCTCGTCCTCGGAGTCGGAGTCCGAGGAGCTCGAGCTAACCGAATGGTTTCGGGATGAGTCCGACGATGTCGAAGAATCGGAGTCCGAATATTTTCGGTGGCGTTTCCGTCGATGACGGCGTTTCTTCTTCCCAGCAAGCTGGTCGTTGTGCGATGCCCCGTTTACCGGATCATCCGGGGATGGTTTGTCCATGAGGACGAACTGCTCCAGCGTCTCCAGGCGGGCACCAATCCGATCAAATCGGGCTTCAACTCCTTCGATGAAGGTGGCGGGTTGTCCCAAACTCTCCAACACGGAGTTGACGTCAGACCGTAAAATACGGAGTTCCTCGGCGACCTCCTTTACGGAGGTTGCCGAGACCACCTCTTGGAGGGATTTTAGTTCCCCTACAAGGGTGTCATGGGCGGTCCACAGAGCGCAGACCTGGGATTCCAGGGACGTCCCCTGGGGGGTGTTATCGCCCGTTCCACTGGGACTTGAAGCCGCGACAGCGGGAGCAGGCCGGGGTGCCTGGGGCACTGCGGCAACAGCCGGAGTCGATGCTGCATTCCTCTGCGGGGGTGATAACGAGGGCAAAAGGAGGTTCCGGGGTTCCCGGTCGGGGGTATCATTCCGCGATGAAGCGGCGCCAGCACGGCTGGAACTTGTCCGTATAGGGATACGGGGTACGAACCGAACTTCGGAAGTGTCCGCGTTCTCGCGGGAGCGACTACGCGTAACCACTGGCTCCGCGTCGGAGGGATTTCTCGACATGAGAAGATACCGTTACGACGGGAAACGATCACGGAACTTCCGGTAAATAAAAACAAACCTCGTAAGAGGGAAAACAAAAACCGATTCTAGGTCGGGAGACCACTTTGTGGTGCAATGCCCCAAAGGGGAAAAAAACCGAAAGACGTTCGGGATCTTCCTCTCACGAGGTGAACACAGTTGGGTAGAGCCCTCCCAGAGGTGTCACGGCGAAGCCGGTTTGTAAGACCAGGGACACCTGTCACGACTCGCGCAGGGAGGTGAAGGCGAAGAATCGGTATCCGCGTGAGCGGGGTGTGATCCTCAGTAGAGGTATGTTTCCACGTAAGTGGGGGTGTGTGAGCGGATGCTTACACGAGGGCCGCGGATAGCGGGAGGTGCTACCCTAAAAAGGGGGAAAAGGAAGGGCGAAGAGGAGGAAGAGAGGACGATGTGAGTCGCGAGAGCGACGAACAGATACGGCGATGCCGGTAACAATATCCCTATACAGGGCGAAACACCAATATGATTGGAACAATTGTACTCCCAAGGATGGGCTTCTTTAGATGTGCAAGGGGGTTAGATGTCCTGTGGTTTACGGCGTTTCCCTCCAAGGAGGAGTAGAATACGCGCGCAAGCGGCAACAACTAGAGCCAATTCCCCAGGTTGGGGTCTCTTGTTGGGGAGGGTTTACTGGTGCGACGGCAGTGCGCCGTCGCACTAAGTACTAGCTTCCCGGAAATGGGTGTGAAAATAATAAATAATATTAACCAAAATACTCCACATTTCGTGGCAACATCCACTACTGTGCCCAACCGCCAATTGACCCAAAACCGTGTCCCACGTGTCCATATCCACCATAGTGGGGCGTAGTTCATATACACACTACACAACCGATAATATCGGGAAAGCGTTCAAGTACCAATCCCTGCCTGAGGGCGTTGCACTTCAGATGCTGGGTGATAGTTACGAGGTTTAAAGGGTCATAGCTCTTGCTCATGGACGGAAGAGGAAGCGATTAGCTTTTTTCAACTCCGCAGAAGGGGTGGCTCTACGGATTTCTGTTCCCGGACACCGTCCAAAGCAGGGTGCTGTGCAGTACTGCACGCTTTGTGGACAACATCCTGGGCGGTACCGCGGTCATCGGTCGACATACTCATGCATTTTATGTTCGACACCTCTATGTATGAGAGTTTACCCCGGGCTGCGTAAAAGCTGCTGGCATGTGTGGCATTCTTTGAGGGTGCTCAAGCTCCGAAGTACACACGCGGCAGTGTCGCGTAGAAGCAGCGTCGAATTGGACGCCGTACAGAGTGTTGTCAATAGCAACGATGTGTACATTGAGGCGGATGATAACTCTTCAACAGCATCTAATGACTTGGTGACCCGAAGAAGATCCACGAGAATCTCGCTTGCAAGTGAGTGTCCGTCTAAATCACGACGGAGACCGCGAGAGGGGAGCAGTAACATGGAAGGAGGGGGGCGGAGGCGGCGTTTGGTGTAGAAAGCGGGGTCTTGGCTACCGGTATGGGGTAGTTTGCTAGGGCAGAAAGCGCATTCTAATGATCAGTATACTGATCGATAGCCGGTTTTTGGATGTCCTGAGCCGTTCATGGTAGCCAAAGTTTGACGCGTTGCCATCCAGCCATTTTCTATCCGTCAAGCGTGAAAAGTGGCACGTTCCTCAAGAAAGACGTGAAGAACACGTTCAACTACTTTGTGTACCCGGAGGGGGAGACAAGCAAAACTACTGCACGGAAACATGTTATGTGCAGTATAGTGATCAATAAATTTTGGCTCTAGGGATATCGACTTGCGCCACCACTATCTGTGCCATCACATACGCGCAAATAACATCTATCAAACATGTTTCCTCCGCGGACCAACGAGCGGACATCCTCACGAAACCACTCAAGTCTCATGCGTTTAAACGCAATCTTCGAAGTCTCCGTATTCAATCACTTCACACAGCCGCGCAATAACCCGACCACCCCAGAAAATGTTTGACATCGACGCGCACTCACCTGCTCGCGTCGGAGGGCGTGTCATCACGCACTGACGTGCGTTCTCAATAAGACGCGAGCACATCATCACGCTGTCATCACGTAGTGTACACGTAGCGACACACAATAAAGTCCCTGCCCGCCGGCGAGACCGCCAGAGGGAAGGGAGCATCGATTCTCTCTTGTCTCAAATGTTAAGGATACGTCCTTCCATCCACCGAGATGCATGAGTATCCCTACACGAACCGATTGTGTAAGCTGCGTTCTGGTCCATTCCGGATGGATACGGAGATCGTGTATCAAGGTTGGAACAACACAGGTTTCAGCGACTAGACACAAAGTTATTCCTATCAATGCGTGCAATTCTCTGTGTGTTAAAACTTGTTTTACATGGTTTCTTCTGAAGCCGGCGGCTTGAAGACCGGACGAACGGAGCAAAAACGGATGTACGGTGTATGCATTGAGAGCAACATAGACACAACTTGCTATGTCCATGGATGCCACAGCGGGAACCATCAGCCAGCGTTGAAGCCTGCAAAGCATTCGCACACATCCTTACGTCCGACATCACATCAGTCTCGTAGTCAATTTACAAGTTATCAACGACAACACTGCTCTACTCACCGCAGCCTACGCTGTAGAATCATCACAATATCTTATCACATGCCTCCTTGACAAAACCAGAGTTCGCGGGGTTGTTTTGGCTCGACGATAGAATGAGGCCGAAATCTTTAAGTTCTTCTCATACTGAGAAAGGTTCTGCCATGGTCTGCTGATCGATCAAGCAATCACGCGGTACCGCTGCAGACTTCAATGAATAAGTAAACGACGCACGGTGCCGTGGGAACTCGACCACCAACATACTAATGGGACGCAGTCAATAATTCCGAAGAGGAGTGACAGCGAAAAGTACTGCACGATGGTATTCACCTGTGCTACATATCTAATGCCAAGATCGCGTCACGAAGCCCCCTCTGTTGTGATCGGAGAGTGAGAGCGCTCGCCACATAGAACCACACACACGCTCACTCCAGTGTCCTAGGCCCGGTCGAAGGCTACGTGCTATATAGCCTACCTGGTTCCCGCGCATACCTATGGTTCTACGTCGAGATGGGCGGAGATTCAGAACTGTTGAGTGTATGCTCTTGAACTTGTTGTCATCTACGCAAAAATACCAACCCCGATAATTTGATTATGGGGTTCCGATCGACCATGGGAAAACAGAAGTTCGGATTGATATTCCAGGGACGTAGGGGTCCTGAGAAGGCCCTCCTACTCCGTCGAAATAAGGCGTTAGGGTTGGATGCCAAACTAGAAAGTTCGGAGAGCTACATTTTCATCACAGCTACCACAGTAGTAAGGCATCAAAACAGCAGCACAGTCGAAGGAACAAGACGTTTCCGCTTCCTCCCGTTACATACATACGAATGTTCATTCGACGGTTCTCTAGTGAAAACGGCGTTAACTTCACGTCCGAGAAATGCGGGGGTCCCACACCTTTCTCAGGCGTATTGTAGGGAAAGAAGCGTTCAACGGAAGCTCCTTCCGGACAGTCCCTTGACCAGGCATGTATGCTCTCATACGAAAGAAGAAGAAATTCACTTCTGGAGACTCACGCAGTCGTGCATCGCTGTTTTGAAAACGGATCTCTTTCATTCCCTTTCCCTGAGTCTTGTTTGACACAGAGATCGCAGTGTGTTGTTGACCAAGCAGAATTGAACTCGATTCCTACTCGCAATCTCATACGCGATCACAAGCCGTTTCTTCGCCGGTTGGAGATGTAGCGGGAGACAAAACACTGGTTAAAGGGTTACCTTGCTCCAGAATCCAGAAGACTTCATCCCGAGTGCTGCTATAGGTACAGTAGAGGAATGGCATCATTGCACATCGGTTGTGGAATTACGGCGCAATCAATCCGTATCGCATCGCGTTAAGGAAACCACGGGATTCACCACGGCAGTCAATGCGTGGAACCTTCAGGACCTTGCCGTTTCCTCAATATTCAAGTCTGGTGCAAAACCATGCGCTATAGAACGCTTCAGCTCGCTAAATATAGACTGCTGTCGCAGATGAGTAGGGAAATCGGAGGCTCTTAATCAATTCGCAGATACAACTGCTCAAAGCCTGGAATCGGTTTCGCTCTCTCTTAAGCAAGAGTTTCAAAAGATAACCCCAGATCAGCCCTAGCTGCAAGATTGGAGCTGATAGAATGCCAATTCCACATCGCACATGTTCCCCACTTGCATTCAGTGACAATCTATCTGAAGACAGGGTCACCATTTCCAAGTGGCGTCACAGGAGCCGAACAAGACGCGAACTGCTTCCGCTGGCAGTGTCAGGCAAGTCCGGTCTTCAGACCCAAGACACTGCCGACATTCCGCTGAACGATAAGGCATGGGAGCAGATGACCTTATCCGGTCAGGGCCAAAAAGGGCCCCTAGATTGCTGAAGTAGTCTTGATTCTTTCATGAGGTTTGAGTGGGAGTCAGGCTTCCAGCAACTAGAATAGAACAGAATGGAGTAGACAATGAGCGAGCGTCGATATCTAGGCCCAGCGGCTGGATTCCGCCTCGCCGATTACTCGCCACACACACCTTGCGCATTCTGGAGCGTGAAGACCTCCCATGCTTTCGGAGATAGAAGCCTTGCGAGCTTCTGTAGCTCCTCTTCATCGCTAATCTCTGCGCGGATGGCGCTCAACGTCCATGAGCTACTCTCCAAGTTCCAGTTGCTCTCATTCGCTCGCTCGGCTAGTGTGCTAGCGAGCAGAACGCGGGCAGAAACGTCTCTCGTCTCACCAATGAATCTGACAAGCATCTTCAACGCACGTGGCTGATCTTGCGCTATGCCGCCAACACCGTACCAAAGGACGTAACAGAGATTCACGGCAGCAATATCGCGCAATTCGGTCTCCATTAGACACTCGAGAATTGTGATGGCTTCCGCACACTGCTCTGGTGATTTTGACGTCCTGTCTAGCAAAAGGCTAGCCAGATTGAGACTAGTGATATTTGCCACTGAGCAGAACCGCATAACGTTCTTGGTAAAGCATCGTTCATCACCATGATAAGGCAGACCGAGCGTGCTCTTCCGAATGTAAAGAGGAATCCAACCAAGATAGTCGGTGCCTAGTAAATTGCCACGGGCCAACCGAAACATCTGCTCCGCCTGTACGGAATCAAAACGCGGATCCTCTTGCTCACTGGTGAGTAGAGCGTTCACATAACAGTGTCTGAAGTTCGTGAAATAGCTCGCTGCAAGCTTTCGATCCGCGGGCCTGCTCGGGGCGTCGTATCGCAACATGAGCGCAAACATAATGCCGTGGTCATTCTCGATTTGTCTTGCAACTTGAATTGCACGTTCGCGATCGACTCTCACACTGACACTTCCGCTCCAAAGAATAGATGCCATGATCATCATGACTGTCCGGTGGGGATTTGTACAAGACAAATGTCTCTCGCATATAAGAATGGCCCTTTGGTGGTCTAATGGGAAGCCCTGGAATCCGAACGCACAGAAGTTCAGTAGATGCACCGTGGCAGCTGTGGAACCAAAGTCACATACAGCACGTTCTAAGAGATACGCAGCGCGGGGGATGTTGGCGACTTGCCTATGCACGGTGTAAACATTGGCCAAACAGATCAAACTTCGCTCCGTGTAACTCTGGGTGAGTGCGTCTTCCAGAAGCAGCGCGGCTCGAGTCGGATCACGATACTCGCCGACAGGGGTTTCTAAGAGAAGACGCGCGAGGTAGTACTTACTATCACAATGCTCCCCCACGTCAATAGAGCGCTGGTACCACTTGACGGCGTTTTCGAACGAGGGTTCGAGGTTGACAGTGCCTTCGTGGTAAAGTCTGGCCAGCCTGTGCATGATGTCCGACTCATTGGAGAGCTTGATGGCGCGCTTAAACAGGCGCAAGCCACGGGCTTTTTCGCCATGGAGCTCAGGGGTGATCAGTAGAACCAACGCGAAATCGGCCATGCAGGCGGGTTTCGGTGCGAGTTTCAGCGAGCGTTCGAACAACTGCACGGATCGCACGCGGTCCTTTTCGCCGCAATCTCCATCGTATAACACCTTTGCTAGAACGTGAAGAGAAACGGGGTCACCCATTTGACGAAACGCATCCTCTAACAATGAAACCACTCGCCGACGCTGTTTCTTGTTGCCGAAGTCTCGGAAATGAAGCGCGAGGAGAGCCTTTGCACGAGGGTTGTCGGCCTGTTTAACGGCGCGTTCGAGGAGCTGGACGCCTCGACAGTGATCGATTTTATAGCCAACTGCACCGGAGCTATGTCTACCTGAGAGCAGCATGTGGCCTAGCTGTATCATCGCGTCCACATCGTTAAATCGTTTAATGGCTCGCTCGTAGCGCTTCGCAAGCTGGACGGCGGAGAGATTGTTGAGCGACATTGCTTGACGGGGACGGGGACATTGGTATGAAGAGAAGCTGGGGTCGACACTTGATGGGTATAGGGTTGGGGTTAAAGGGTTAGCAGTTCACCCTTTATCCGCAAACCGTGTAACGACGACAGGGAGGTCATTCGGAGAGCTGTGTCCTCAGCTTGGCTCATCAATTCACTTGTGTATGGAGGTACAAAGGTACAACGGTACCAAAGGGTTACCGTTGGTACCAAAGATACCTTTGGTACTGACGGTACCGTCTAGGCCAAGTGTGCAGCGGTGGTAGCAGGCAACGTTGTGATTCGCGCTGCTTCCAGGGATACCGAGAATAATAGCCTTCTATCTGCGGTTAAAAGGATACCACGGGTAGCCCATGCGAGAATGACGCTGGCAAAGCCAATTGGATTCAAGCCATAGTTGCCGTTTTTTGGCGCCCTCATTGTAAGCGAGAGGGATAAAGGCTACTGTGACCTTTACGTAGCCTACTTAGCCTTCGAAATAAGCGCTGGCTGTAGCTGCTGTCCACGAAGTTTCATGATCTCAAAGGCGCTACGCTACTGCAGTGAAGGCACAAGTCTCGTAGGACGAACTGAGCAGGCAGCGGGATTGCACAAGGCGCAACTGAATCGGCGTGGAGAACCGTACCCCTCTTTCTTGTGGAGCGGAAGAGTGTCGCCTTTGTGAGCAGGCCCTGTGGTGCCCTTTCGTAAGGCAAATTGGAGTCGAAAGCCATTGTGCCTTGTGTGAAACTATAAGGGTACTACCAAGGGTAATCGATAACCACATTCAAAAACACACTCAACAGATACAATGATTAAGCACCCGCTCGTACTGCCCCTCCAATCCCTATCGCATTACCCGCACATGAGCACGGAACAGAAAATAAGGAGTTGATGTATGAAAAGCGCGGCTTTTCCTTTGCACACGAAGAGAAGTATCATCCGATAACAGTTGATACTCCTCTTCTTCGCAAAGCCAAACACCAAATTGGTGAAAATAGCCAGTACATGGCCATTCAGATGTATCTGTGTGTTCTCTTTGTCTGAGGGCCAGCGTGTTTGCAGGAGGCTCTCCCTTCGCACAAGAAGCATATCAAGCCCTGCAGTATTTGCTTTTAGGATGTCCTTGGACGAAAGATACCTTCAACATCTCATGAAGTCTGTTTCTTGGAAGGTAAGAGAATAGAAAAGCGTAGAAGTGTAACTGTTCAACATGAAACTCGTCGGATGAACGCACGAATCTCAGAATTCATAGCTCAGCTTGTAGTTGTCCAATTACCGGTTTGAAAGCTTTGCAAAATCGCTTGTTGAGCAGACTACAAGGTATGAAAGTTTCGTAGCGGACGGCTTAGTATTTCAAAAGGGAGGACAGAAACAATGGACGACGTCAGACGAGGCCATTTTCTAATATCAATGAAATTCGTCGCGAGTGTTGGCACTGCCAACACGCGCGACGAATTTCATTGCTTGGCAGCGTGGCAACAGCTTCAATATCAATCACAAATCTACATCACCGCCGCCAAGTGACGGTCATATCCTTCAAACGACCACAACCGTGGTACCAAACACCCAATTTATGTCAAATAGCGCTTGCGTTGACTGTTTTGGAGCTTTCATTGAATTGTCTCTGGGAGGGTATGGGGCTAGTGCTAGGTGGAAACTCATATAATGAACCCCGGGGTGAAAGTGTAAAGTTGGCGGCGTGACACTTTTACATTTCTTAAAATTTAGCAACTCATAGAACGCCCCAAAGCTCTTTATCTGGCGTTCTGCGGGAAACATATTGTTCGTGTGCTTTGTAAAGTTAGTTCCATTCATTTGATTACGCTGAAAGCTTGTGAGTTTGTACGAAGCTCATGAAGGGTCTTGTTAACGAAGTGTAGAAGGGAATGGTAAAGGATTCTTGGAGGGGTGGGCTTCTGAGCGTTCAGAGACTGGCGCTCCAAACGTTCGTTTTCTGCAAAACGTCGATTACGGTGTTGATATGCAACGACGAATTACAGTTAAACCGGCGAGTTTTATGCCGAACAGTTAGTTTGCTATTCGAAACGGCAGCACTCCGTTGAAAAAAGATTACGTGTAGCCGTCAATACAGCGAGTACAATGAGTATTTTGCAAAGACGCGTTCACATGTAGATATTAGTTATCAGAATGTTATGAGGCATATTTACTGGCTTATGGAAGTGCTTGTTGTGTACATCCCTGTCCAGAATCGCAACAAAATCTCAAGAACAACAATCCGGACACCACAGAGGAAACCATCATTTACACGTGTACGATTATTATGCCTGGTCATCTGCATAACAATGTTCAACACAACAGCATTGAGCCTGATAGCAAGCATAACTATTGATGACGACTCCGATGAGATAAGGTCATGTGACCACAACGAGAAAGGCAGACGGGTCAGTACTTCTAGCCACTCACGGAGTGTGGCATGCATATCTTTCTTTCCAGTTGAAAGCTTTGATGACGTTTCTTTCCAACTCCTTGTTGAGAAAGAATGTGCTGTGTTTTGTCTCCAATGGATGGTCTCCCTCTTGACACCCGTGACTGACGAGGATAGCATGTACTGCTAAACAAGCAATAGTTTGCCATACAATCACATGGTGTACTATCCCAAAAGGTTTCAACAGTTTGGAAGCGGTCACAAGAACTGTTTCCGGCAGTGCATTTCTCCAAATGTGTCGCCTTAGTTCTTCCGTCATACGCTTCACGCAGAAGCGAAGAAATCTCTGATTCTTGGAACTTCAAAACAATGAAAACCGACATGCGCGTGAGGTGTCGTGGGTGGTGATATGCGGAGGACAGATTTGCATTTGCGCCGGTTTTGCATGTTGGCATAAGGGATTTGATCGTGTCGGGTACGCTAACGTTCCCATCGCCCTTCCCAGGAGTCGTCCTGCATTGAGCTGGGCGGGTCTGCATTGTAAAGTCTCCTTACTATGTCCCATGCTCAAGTCCAATTAGCGCACTGTCTTTGAGACAACCTTTGATATCTAGAATCAATGCTTCACCAATCTCTAGTGCAGCTGATGAATCCAAGGGCACTCGGCGAAGAAAGATAGCCCTACAAATACCATTGAAAGGTATTGTGGCTGACAAAGAGCACTACTCTTTCCGAACAGAAGCGCTGTGATACTCTATGCACTAGTCAGAGACACAATCTGAAACTACTAGTTGCGTAGCGCTTTACCCCACAAAGAACTGCCAGCACTTGAGCTTGCCGCGGGATCCAGACTTGTTGCTACTAGCTTGACATTTCTCGTGAATGAAATTCGCATCCATTGCAACACAATCTGCTCATTCACCTCGTCGAAGAACGATTGGGAGAAAAGGCTTACACAAGAGGTGCGGCGGGATGGAGATCATACGAATGGTCTACTTTTACATATGTCTACAAGATTCCTACAAATTATTCACAGTCTTTTTTCCAACTCGCCAACAAGCTAATCTCCGTAGTAATTCCCCAGCACGGGTTAAAGCTCCTTACTCATTGATGTTGCCTACAAATTGTTCATTGTTGCGTTCTCGGAAGACTAATGCGCACATGCAAGGCTTCATACACTTCACAGGGAGATAGCTCTTCTCTTTGGCCAAAAATAGTGCTTGGAAATTTCTGCAACTGATGAAAGCCTCTCAGTGAGGTTCCAACGATTCCGCACGAAAGCCATGCAAACGAAATCGACTTCTTTGAGGTACAAAAGGCTACAATAGCTCTTTTTCTAATCATGACAGAGAATGAAATTCGACGTCATGTAGAATTGAGTCTTGAGGTTGCTAGGACCAATTGAGACTTTTTTCACATTCTCTCAACTTCTACTCTTCTAATGTAACTGTCACACTTAAACGATGTCCGGTTGACTGCTTAGAGAGGAGCTGCTGTGGGCAGCAGGATGAAATGTTTGTGTAAAGATTGGGTTATTGGCTCCATTAGGAAGGACCCTGGTCGATGCGGGATCAATATAAAACGGTGCCGAGAAAGAAAGAATAAGCCATGAATTCAAGTTCTCACTTGTGATCTGCACTGAGA
Organism: Gracilariopsis chorda; assembly: GCA_003194525.1. NCBI lineage: Eukaryota > Rhodophyta > Florideophyceae > Gracilariales > Gracilariaceae > Gracilariopsis > Gracilariopsis chorda. The sequence continues at coordinate 78,335 of NBIV01000285.1, forward strand.
AAGAAGGGACTAGTGATTCATTATCACTCAATATGAAGCTCCTGATCGTCTTTTCTTTGGTTCTTTTCTGCTACTTGTCTTCAACTTGTAGTGCACAGAGCGAGAAGCTTCCCGATGTGTTCCACCTTGTCAACACAACTCATCCCCCTGACTTTGACGATCAATCATTACCGATCCTTCTGCGTGCCCCCAAACGTTCTGCCAAAGACATATGGATACAGAAGTACAAAGCCTGTGGAGGTAATCTGGTTATTTCCACACAAAGCGGCAATAAACCGGCCATGAAAATCACGGCAACCATTGTGAAATCATGTTTGGCAATCGGTTCTAAGGTTCGAATTCCGAAGCACAGCGATATCTATGGATGGGATGACTTCAAGAAATTTGTAGGGAACAAGAGAAAAAGACCAGGGTCAGCTCCTTTGTGGGCGAGGTGTCACATTATTGCGAAGCAGTTGGGAGGACGAGGCAACGCTTACGCCAATCTTTTCCCGTGTTGGCAAACTGAATTCAATCACCCGAGAATGTCACAATGTGAGGCAGCGGCTGTCAAAGCCGTGAAACAGGGTAAAAAGGTCGTGTATGAAGTTACACTTGAATACGGAAGCTCAAACCCCTGGCCAACTGCAATCAAGATCAAGGCAACGGCTAGTGGAAAGAAATTGTATAATGTGAGAATTGAGAACACGCAAGCTGCGAAGCTGACTAATATTTAAGTACAGAGTTGCACGGCTTAAAAGGTCCACGAAAGAACGAACAAAGGATGTGGGAAGGCAAAGAGCATTCTGACTTGTTGACTTAACAGTTTCACAAGAAGCTCTTGGAGTACTGGAAGGTGCATGAACTTTTGCTCAAGTCTAGGAATGTTATTTTGTTCTCTGAAGTATGGTTCTATTGCTTAGAATAAAACACGAGTCCTGTCCTGTTTGCATTGCTGACCTAATCTCGCTGATCATGTTAGCAGCTCCATGTCTGAGAATCGGTACCCAGAGAAAAACTTGAACCTTGTCTTAAATAAGGATGCGAAGAGCACGCAACGTGTCGCCGTCGCAATCAGCAACACACTTTCCCTGAAATAGAATTCAAGATTCCTGAATTTCAGGCATCCCGCTTCGATACCCGTCTCCTATAAACCACTGTGAGCGTGCTCCGGATACGTGAAGGTTGTGGGACAGTCACACCTGACATCTTTTCCAGTCCAAAAAAACCTAGCATTTCGGATCACCACTTGACCCACTCAAGAAGAACGAAAGCGAGAGGACTTCAATATTGCCATCCTGATCCTGGACTTTGAGGGGGTGTTGGCGAGATCTGTTCGCTTCATTAGTAGTCGGCAGCTTTTATGGCATCTTGGCGGATTTCGGCTAGGCATCTGAAAAGCATCAAAAGGATGGCGTCCAATCCATGACAACACTTCGAACGTCTTGGCACAGCAAAGCCAGTTTGATACGAAAATTGTTTGCAGCTCGTAATACGCATTCCAGATCCAGATGGGAAGCACCTGCGGATTTTAATCGGAGATGAGCAAAAGCATATCATTGCTGCAGAGGATCTTCGATGTACCGTAGCAAATAGAAAGCGCGACAAACATTCTCTGGTGTTCCCATGCAGTCGATTCTGGTTTATGGCTTTCTCGTGCTTGTTTTTCTCCGTGGTACTACGCGCACGGAATGCTCGATATGTCTATCACTTTCATGCATGCAAGAGCATCTGGAACGCCTTTACAAAAACGAACTCAAGAAGAATATAAATTTGTCTTTCGCACTTTACTGGGAAAGACATATATTCGGTATTCCTATAATCAGCATACCTTGGCAGAAAGAAAATTGTATCAAGCGTCGCTTTGTGGAGACTTCCTATGCGGAGGATGTAACATGAAGTGCAGAAAAGACGTACATAGATGCAGAAACTTTTTCAAATCGTGGGCCATTTCCACAGATACGATTGGTGGTCAAGATGTATGAAAGACACCTGAAGCACTTGGACCATACTAAATGGCTTATCAAGACAAAAAACGAAGTGATGATCATTTCTCGTAAACCCTCCACCGCCGTTATCAAACCAAGCTGCATAGCTGAACAAAGCACAGTTTTGCCTGTGAAAGTTCACCATAGGCAATGACAATCGTATCCAGCGACAAGCTTTATAGCGATGAAGCAGCTGTGCATGATTCCTTTTTTATTCAAACCGATGCACTACCTATGCAAGCTGGTACTAGCAACACGCGGTAGGCTGACCTCGATAAATGAAGCGGAGTGCTTTAGGAGTGTTCGGGAAAGCTTACGTTTTCGTGAAATGTTGTCCCATTTAGCAGCTTTTCCAAATACCTCTACTCGACTTTTAAGACCACCTGAGAATTTCTCCATGAGAAATCTCTTTTACGATACTAGCTAGGACACTTGTCTATCGGACCGCTGACCTCATATGAGTTCAAAACAATCAACTTTACGTTTAATTTTAGTTATTTTGATCGGAATTTTTTGCCTTTTGTAGTCTGTATAAGTTATGCAACATGTTTTTGTATAGCAAAAATTCTAAGCTTCTGTTGTTTATGCTAGGTGAGAAGCAGAAACATAAGACAACCAGATGGTTTGATAGAGATGTGCTTGTAAAATATGACTAATTTACTACAGAGCTTCAGAAAACCGGCTTTTTTGATATCAAAAACGTACTTTTGATTCAAAAACACCGTTCCTGACGCGTGTATGAAAGGTTCAAAACCTTCAATAAATAATCATTTGGGAACATTACATCCGGGCGGATAGACAAGTGTGTAGTATCCCTAATGCCAGGATTTTGTGATCTGTATTAAAAAAATTCACCACCAGCATCAGCATCAGCAGCAGCAACAGCAGCAACAGCAAAGCTAAAAGCTCATTGGCTGCTGCTGTATATTGACTGCCGCTGCTGTTGAGTGGCTGGCACTACAATAGTGCCAGCCACTCAGCAGCAAAGTGGCTGACAATGCGTCATATTTGCAGTGGCAGCCAATTACAATCCACTAAGTCTACAATGTTACGGAGTAATTACGTAGGGATTCACTCTTTGCCCAAAAATACTAATTATATGCCCTTTTTTCCTTGAATTAAACTACTTCCTTTTTTGGTTTTGCTTCCTCCACTCTTTTTCTTCCTACCACTTTTCGTCACACCACGCGGCGCGCAGCGATACTCGTGGACGAAGGACGCTTCCTATTGTAACTGCTTAACATTTTGGGGCATTCGACTGTACCTATACTACAAAAGAGCGCCGTTGTAGTCTTGTACTCCGGGTTCTTACTGGGTCGTGTAGAAAGAAGCTCTCAAAAGAGCGCCGTTGTAGTCTTGTACTCCGGGTTCTTACTGGGTCGTGTAGAAAGAAGCTCTCAAAGGGTTTGGAGGTGGTCCTCTGAGCCATTCCGCCCGCAGGGAGAGCTAGAACTCTGTACTGTTATTGGTGTACAACTTACACGTTTTACACATTTTACAGCAGCCCAATTCTGGTTCGGAGTCTGAACAAATGCTGTAGTTGATGGTCTGAACTTCCGACCATCAACTACAGTATTTGTCCATTCCCAATGACGCTTTCTATGAATGACGCTCGTCAGCTTTGAGCTGTGTGTGGAAGCTGCGTTGCCTTCCGTTGAACGCCAGCAGAGAGTGACCAGCAAAGCACAACTTGCAATAAGCGTAGTTCGCTGAGGGAACCTTACTCAGCAGTGGCGCAGCGCCGGACGCCTTTTCACATCTGCTGAGAACCCCTTCGACGAAGGACTTAATGAACCCCCCAGCTTTCTGTTCGCACAGTCAACTGAGTCGCAGCTCTACTTCGCAGCCACTACCAGGAAATGCGGCTTCAGCCCCAATCCCTAAGGATAAGTATCACCATTCTGCACCTCAATGCCGCCCAGAGAAACGTCCGCAGCCGACCGTGCTCGCACTTTCGAGCGTGCTATTAAGGCGAACAATGACATACACGCCATGATCGGTCTCGCCTGCATGCTCACCTTTGGGGACGAAGACTTCCCCAAGGAGCCTTCCAGAGGGGTTCAGCTCTTCGAGCGAGCCATCAAGCAAGCAAACGCCCAACGGGCCCTTCTCTTCCTTGGCCTCTACTTCCAACATGAGGGAAACCGTTCCGAGCGGCGTCGCGCCCTTCCCTTGCTGGAGCGCGCTGTTCAGTGCTGGGAAAACTATGAATGTATTCACGCGCTAGCTTGCTTTCTCATGGATGAGCAATGTCCCAAACAAGACCTGCTCAGAGCAGCCCAGTTGTTCGAGCGTTCCATACGCATTAAGCGCGATCCAGATATCATGGCTGATCTCGCATCGCTTCAACTCCAAAATCCAGTTTTGCAAGCCGATAAACGAAGCGCGCTCCGTCTTTATAAAGAGGCCATCAAAAAGTCCAACAGTCCCCGTCTGATGCACAACCTCGCCGTTTTGTACGAAAGTGGCACTCCGCTACTACCGCGTTCTTTCAAAAAGGCCGCTAAATGGTATCAAAGCGCAATCGACACGGCGGGGGACCATCGATCTAAAAGCTGTCTAGCACTTCTACTGACAAGCCGCGACTGGGATCATCCACCTCAGCCCGCACGAGCAGCACAACTTCTTGAGGAAGCTCTTGAACAGCATCACTGCGAAGTCTATCTGCTAGAACTTGCCGACTTGTACGTCGAGTTTCCAGAGCTTCAAAAGACTGCGCGAGCGCTTGAACTGTTTGAGTCCGCTGCTAAGCAGTACAACTCTTACGAGGCCATTCGATCTTTGCTCGATTTTCTAGCGTATGGTGAACAAGGGTTTCCAGTCGACTACCAACGTGCGCTTTCCGTCTTAAAGCACTTTCGTGTCCAGGGTGGGCACGATTCTTTTGTAGAGTACACAACCGCTTGTATTCTTTGGAACGGCGCTTTCAACGTTAAACGGGACCGCGAGAGAGCTATAAGTATCGCACGGCCTAGGCGCTGGTTTCAGGATTGCACCCTTTCTCTTATGCTGCGATACGGTGCCCCAAACTTGCCTCGAGACCGTCGCGCCGCCAAAAAGTATTACAAGCGCATTGAGGAGAAAACATACTTTGACCTAGTTCATTCGTTGTTCATCAGTGAACCGGATGACCCTGAATATGATCCAGCCCGTGCGGAGGCCATATTTCGTGACATTCCAATATCTGAGCTTGACAGCGGTTACATTGGATGGCTGCCTCTATCTCTTCGAATGGGCAACATCAAGTTACCCTACACGGGAGACGAGCGATGCTTCACGTATTCATTTAGAAAGTTTGGGAAAGGAAAGGACATTCTTGTGCTCAATCTAGCAAGCTTGTTGTTAGAGAAAACGCCCAAGTCTGTAGAGACAGGCAACGAGATTGTTGAGATGTACGAATCGTTGATGGATACCGCAGTGGGAGATATCGCCACCATGAATCTCAGTTATTTGCTGTGGAAAGGCATTGCAGGTATAACTCAAAACAGAAAACGTGCCATAGAGTTGCTTGACAAACTTGTACAGGAGAAAAACAACGCTTCTGCACGCGTTCTGCTAGCGAGCATACTTGCTGAAGACGCAGGTGAGAACAATAAGCAGCTGGAAAGATGCTCGGCGTTATGGAACTCCGTTAAGGAGGATACCGAGGAAGAAGAGGAACTTCAAAAGCTCGCAATGCTTCTTTCGACGACGGCGAAATCTGTTATCGGCTTTCAGGACGAGTGTGACTGCGAACCCAGTTAGGCGAGTATCCGCTCCCGTGGTTCATTCACGTGTACCTAATCAGGCTTTTCAAATGACTTCTCAAGTTTGGTTGTTGGTTTCGAACCAGTTAGGTAAGTCGGAGGGAGACGCAGGTCCACCTTCTCCTATAACCGTTGTCTTTCCGAACAATGCGCACTGCACTGGAGGAGATCTGTCCAATATCTGTTGTCTAACATGGTGAAGCGTTATCGTGGGCTACGGCAGGCCGAGGTAGTACTAGATCTATTGCACGATGGCGATTACAAGTCTGCTTTGCGAAGTGTTGACTGGATTAGGCTAGACTCTGGGGCACTCCATGGCCGCGCTGGGGAATTTTGAAACGAGCGCGTGAACCCAAACTGTCGATCGAACTACATCTGCGTAACGTGAAGATCATAGGCGATGATTGTCGTCTCTTTGCGCTTGTGGAGTACATACCCTTCGTACATATCAGGGCTCTTAGTTTTGCAAGAGTTTCAAAGATCGAGATCACGGAGCCCGGGCGTGCCGTGACATTACCAACTTTTTCATGCCGATGATCTTTGTGTGCTCTAGAACCGTACCGGATCTTAACCTTCCGCTGTTTCATGTTGGCACTCTTCGGACAGAAGCGCATCAGCACCTGCAGCTTGAAAGCGTGAGGAACTCGTATCCTCATTGTCACCCGGTTGTATCGAAGGTTGAGAGTTCCCAAGGCGCTCGAGAGTTCAACTGTCGATTACCTTTGTCGTGGATCGACCGCACTCATGCATCTGCGACAGTGAAGAACACGCCCCCCCCCCACAACATTCGGTGACGGCACTGGAGAGTTTCCTGACTCCAAGAAGTATCGAGAAGCACGGAAGGACACAGTCATGCTCCTCCAACATTCCTTTTCTTCCAGCTGGCAATGGTACAAAGTTCATAGAGACAAACAGAGTTCATTTGTGCGGATCCATATTGAGAGACATAGATCTCAATGACCGTGTACGGCTTGTATTCCAAGATTCACTGAATATGAAACTACCGTTGTAGTTGCACCTGCAAAGCACTCAGATTGAGTGTCAAACAAAGAACGTGTTACATGTTGTATAGGACTCGCCTGAGAAACTGGTGAACAGAAGCTGGTACAGACTTCCCTTATCGTCTTTATGAAAGGATGGATGTATGTTTGTTTTTGGACGCACGCAAGTAATCCTGAAAGCATAGTAGACATTCCTGTCAAAGAATATGTCTCTCCGCAAGTGTTACAACACCTTAGTCGGATAAACGAATACTTCGGGAGGTCGTTAAACACGTCCAGACGATCGGTCAGCTTGCCGGTCGCGGACCTGGGTGGAAAGTCGTGAAAAGGCCCCCGTCTAACTGTACGTACGCAATCCGTCACGAGTCTGTTGTCAGAAGAAGATCCAACCGCCATTTCCCTGAATTTTTTCCCTCAAAGGAAGAGCTCCAAAGGATCCTCTGAACGGGTTTCTCCAGGGTTTTCTCGTAGGACTACGCTGAGTCGGATGATGATGCAAGCTACGCGCCGGTTCTTTTGTCTGGTCTCGCCGGTGATATGAGGATTGGGCGAAAGGACGTCGTCAATGGTTTCTATGGCGGCCAACGAGGTACATGCGAAGCGCCTTGTCGTGGTGTGCCCGTAACAGACGATCTCTAGAGGGTGAATGAAGAGGTGCAGAGAAGAAGGCGATAGCCGTCGGAAACGAAACGCTTCAGCGGTTGAAGATACCTACGGGACCTAATACTTTCTTCGTATCATATGTAGCCCAGTGAGTGTAGCACGGCTACTGGTTTATAGTTCGTGGCTACGGTATAGGAGTAAGTATTATAGGTTGTCGGGATTCTTAGCAAACCCCCGCGCTACGAGGAATTAATGTATGCGTGTTCGTAAAAGAGAGAGAGAGAAACGAATACTTCGCATTCTGTTACTCGGATCATCATGGCAATCGCTTCCGGTGTGTGGTAACCTTATGGTCGATGGGCCGCTGCCACAACAAGGGTGCTCCAATGGTTCTGACAGGGACATAAGTTTTTGTGGGCCACGCCACGCCACGTCGCTATGTGTCTACGCTGCGTCGGAGGCAGCTTCAACGCACTCGACATACAGTTATTATAGAGACCTTGAGCGCTCCAATCGTGGCATACACGCTCTGTTGTGGATAAGAAGATGAAACCTGGTCCTAACTAAAGTGCTTTCTCACAGCCGGCGTCGAGGCTCGGAAAGCCAGATTTACAGCGATAGAAAGAGCAACAACTGTGCTAGGAACGAATGCAGCCTTTCATCGTTTTTTCATTTCATAGATTTGCTGCAGTTTATATCCGATGTCACATACCTCGCAGCAACCAAAGGCTAGCAATCTAACCCTTTAACCGAAAGGAAAACCTTCTTAACCCCTGATAACGGTTAACCCATTACCACACCGCCTCTAGCTAGATCTTTGTTGCCACTTTTGCTCCCGTTTTGGGCATAACATTGCAGCCGAAAGCCGTAATAGATGTTGAATAAATACTGTGCGATTGCCGCGCCTTCTTGAAGTCCGTGGGGTCTGTAGCTCAATTGGTAGAGTGCTCCCTTAGCATGGGAGAGGTACCGGGATCGAACCTGACGTCGGCGAATCGCCCGGCAGATCCAGGTCAAACATGTCGCTATTTTCCTTTTTTCGCTTCACCTTCGACCTTTCCCGTTGGCTTTTATTTCCGCGATCGGTCCTCTAAAGTTGGCACTGAACGCGCGCTCAGTTCCAACTTTACAAATGTACGGGACAGATGCTGTGTACCAGATTCTTTGGAACTCGTCTAATTTGTTGTGGGCCCTTATAGTCTGATTACGACGTAAGGGTGGAAGAAGAAGTTTAGGGGCACTACTCTTTTCGCAGCAAACCAAGAAACTCATGCACCCACATAGTAATACTATCCCTGACGGATTTTCCCCTTCTCTCACGGGAACTCTCCTGTGTACTACACTCGATATGGGTACGGCCTACCCTTGTGGGCAGGACGCAGATCGCATGACTCTGCTCATTCTGCTTTGGGCTTTGCTCCACCAATCTACTCTGTCCTATACAACCATTCTCCGATAGCGAACTCTGGTGAGGGAAGACGGGTATGAAGGAAACGCCGCATCCCTTTGCCATATGTACGACTCGAAATCGCCAATTCTCAGGGAAGCGTGCTTCAGAACTTAATCCCAATGATGCACGAGCGGAGGGGAATTAGCGGTCCGCTAACCCATGTCTCGACAGCTCATGCCTAAGAAATATCTACATGGATTGCAGTAACGAATTTATTGCGAGGTAGAAAGAAGCAAAGCGAACTGAATGAACTGCCCAGTACCAAACTCTACGCATCAAACACTCACGTCCCCCGTCCCCCGTCCCCCGTCCCATTGTAAACGAACCTCGACGGTTTGCAGCTTCCGCAAATGCTGCTAGCCTGTCGTGGAACATGCATTAACCAGCTCACATGTCCCCATTCTGCTCAAACTTGAGGCGGGCAGCTTCCATATCCTCTTCTGACGGATCGGTAACTTTCTGCGATAGAGTCCATATGTACCCACCAGGACACTTCACTCGAGCTTCACGGCATCCGTACGGTCGAACGTCACTGATACCTTCCAACTCCTCAGCACCATTTGCTTTCGCCTTTTCCAAAGTAGCTTTGAGATCCTCCACATGTAGATACAGAAACAACGACTTGCCCTCATTGGGACCTGGGGCAGCGGTACCCCATTTCTCACAAGGGTCAGCCACGAACACCTTCGTCGCCCCAAATTCCAATTCAGCATGAGCCACCATTCCATCGGGGCTCAACCAGCGTTTGAACTTCTCTTCGCCGCCGAAGCAGTCCTTGTAGAAGTCGATGGTAGACGCCGCATTCTTGACGGTTATATAGGGAGTCAAACCATGTGTTCCTATCTTCGTCATTGCTCCGTTTCTTCAGCTCGGGAAAGTTCTGAGACTTCGTAGTTGTTGCAGTTGGGGATCCTGGAGTTGAGGTCGAACCATGCGGACTGTGTGAGATGAAGCGACCGATCCATTTTTAAAGGGTTTGGGAGTTCGGAGGGTGGCGTTTTGATAGCCGTTAACCCTTTATCATACCTAACTTTATCCACGGAATTGTTGCGGAGGACGCCCTATGATGCAGGTCCCCTGAAGATCAGTCAAAGATGAACATGCAACTAATGTAAGTTCAATACCCGAGTTACAAATCGGAAGAAACCAGTCGATGAAAAGGAACTACAAGCGCTAGCATATGACGACTTGCACTTTGTCCTTGTAGGTCACGAAGGACTCGTGAGCAAAGACTGTTGGCCCAATGCTTCTCCCGAATAATCAATCTTTTGGAAATGTAGACGCATCGCAGTCCTTCGACGCTCCTGAAATGTGGGTAGATTGCTACCAACCGCACCTTTGGTACAGTACGGCTGTACTCACAGGCATTAGGGATCCAACTTCATCTCTCCGACTTGCACGCGATGCTGATCCCTTGGGGAAGGTTGGGAAATCTGTCGCAGTTTGAACGGTCTAGGTCGTTTTGACAAACCCTAGCAGCGTTGAACAACAGAGTTAGCACCCAATGAACGGGATCATCGTGGATGGGCGGGGTCTGCGGACAGCATCTGGTGCACCGTTCAGTTGGACGTGTCCCCTGCAAGCGATCCCCAACACAGAGCGGCCCAATAATATGTCGCTTCTTGTTTACACGCAAGCTTACCAAGACAACGAAAATTGCGGGGTGGTTGCTACCCTTCATAGTATATGTTCATCGCCTGGATCCTCCGCCACAAACAAGACCTTTATCGTTGAGGAGCGTTACAGAACGTGAGCTGAAAGGAAACCCCCAGCCTTGGGATGGCAAGACAACGTGGCGCACAGATCCGTCTTTGGAGTTTACTCTACCCGGAATACAAACGGAGCGTTTCAGAGAAGACTGGTTCGAGAAAGAGGAACATTAACGGTTAAGAAAGTTGCAGCAAGTTACAAAGCTGACCACGAGAGGTTGGCCATCCTAGTTAAACTGTACAGTACCTAACAGCTTAACTACGTGAAGTTATGTCGAGCCGGCACGAGTCGGGTTTAGGAGATGTTGCAGAACGGCCAGCATCGACGCTCCTCTTCTTCCTTCTGATCCCCGCCATCCACGCCGCCACCACCCCCGTCTCCATCAGCGCTGACAGAGACAGAACGCGGACCGAATTTTGGTACAGCAGGTTTGCCAAAATCGCGAATGAGGGCATCCACAAAAGCATCACCAAAGCCTTCCCTTAAAACCGCTTCTGCTCTGTCCGGATCCGGCAAGGCGTCCACCGACACGCCCTTCCAAGCTTCTTCAGGAGACCACAACCACTGGGTGCCATCTGTACAGACGATCATAGCGCGTAAGAGTTCATCCTCGTTCGGAGGAACTTTCTTACCGTTCTGCTGCACCTTTTCCCACAAATCACGTAGTCCAGTTGCTCCGTTAGCGGCCATTGCGACCGACAAGTACTGCGAACTAAGCGCTCCAAAGTTATGTGAGTCGAACGCTCCTCTCGCAAACGGCGATGTAAAGTTGAGAAATACGGCGTCCTTCCCTGCACGATTGGCGTTATGTTTAGAAGTAACACCGGACGCACTGGCAAGTGGATCCTCGAAAGCAGCTAGATGTACATACGCCGGTCCGTCTGGATATCCGGCTGTAGCTGACCCTACGGTAACAACGGTGACGCGATCTCTCAATGTACGTTGTACCACGTCTTCTTCAACGCCATCTGCCTTTTGCTGACGTATGTAATCCTGTACAGCGGAGCGAATATCAACGGAAGAACGTGAATACCCGACAAGAACGACGGATTCACCATCTGGGGCGCAACTGCGTTTCAGCAAATCGCGTAGACGCTGTTTCAATGGCGTGTCAATGAGATTGAAGGAAGAGAGACCAGTCTGAATGAAATCGAGCTGGCGAGCCGACCAGATAACATCGTCACCATCGATTTTGGGTTCAAATGTATCGGGCACTACTGCTGATAAGGCCGAAACAGCGAGTCGAAGAGCCACAGCCCGTTTGGCGGACAGGCGTACATCTCCCTGGTCGAGAGATGTTCCTGGGTGTAATTGCGCCATTGTTGGGGAACGAAGCACGCGTACATAGTACTCCAAACGCTGTTCAGTAGTGGTTTCACCCGGTTTCGGTTCGTGTAAAGTGTTGAGACCGGGCATGAAGATGGTGTTCTCCATGTTGGGAGCGGGTTCCGGTGCGGGGATTGAGAGCGTTGTGATAAGAAATTTCAGTGGAGTTGGTCGGTCCATGACGTATTCAAAGTCGACTGAGCCGCCTTGTGTTTGCGGGACGGTGAAGCGGGCGGAGTGACCCTCGTCATAGTTGAAGTGTAGTACGGTTGCATCCGGGATTGGGGACGGCGGAGCAGGAACTTCAGTGGACTTGAGATCTTTGGGAAGTTCCGGATTAAGAGCGTCGAAGAGCTCTTGCAGCGCTTTTGCGGACGGCAGCTTTCCTATGCAGAGCAGCGCCGAGATGGCCTCCAAGTCGAACGCCATCTTGTGTTCCTATGGTACAATAAGATCGTCAACAACGCAAGTTACAAGGAAGCTTTCTACCATCGTGGACCTTTGCATGATGAGGAAGACAAGTTCCATATGGTTGCCGTGATGGACTTGGACACGTGGCCCGCTTTAATGGGTCCTGAGTGAGATACTATCTGCGGGATAGATACATTCGTGCGTCCCTGCATTTCTTTCACCGTGTCTATGCACTGTAACTCCATGAAGGAAATTTTCGACGCAAGTTCAGGTTCCCGTTGTACCGTTCACAAAAGGCTTGAATTGTACACTTTTCAAATATTCTCAAGATATCTCAGAAACTATTTGATTTTGGCCTTTGAAATGTTGTGCAATCGCTCCGGCGTACTCCGTTCCTTAAACTGACCATCCCGCGAGCTTCCACCCTTTTTGTGCCCCCTCTAGCCTTTGAACACCGCTCTCGGTTGCCACATCACCTCTATACGGCTTTCAAGGTCAAATATGGAATCTATTCAACACCTATAGCGCCGCATACCACGCTCGCCACAACTTCTGCAGCCATCCCCATAGCTTCCAACAAGGTTTTCTTTTTCTGCGACATTCGAACCAAAGCTAACCGCCGCTTCTGTTTGACGCCTCGCACTCCAATCTTAATAATGGGTTCGCAAACTTTTAGGGAGTGCTTTTTCGCTAATTTTTTCGCACGATCCGCTTGTCATGCAACGTTATGTGCTTGACTTTGCACCATCTGCGCCTATTTCTTTTCGCGTTCTGCTGCCTTAGCTTGCGTTTATAGCTGAATTCTTTTCTCCTTTTGGCATTTCTCAGCTTCTTTCTTTCGTCGATTTTCAAGCATCTTTGCTACCGTTTTTTGTTCCGCTGGGGCTCTGCAGTCTAACATGACTAATTTCGGTTGCGAATGAATGTCTATTAGTACCTCTTTCTCCGTCTTAATCGGAGCTATTGTATTCATTTTGATGCTACTAGCCGGCTTTGCATTCGGGAAAAGTTGGACAAGTTTGTAGCACACCATCCCACCCCTTTGTTTGGTTGCTAGAATTTGACGAGGTTTGTTGCAAAGTTCTGCATCGGTTCGTCTCTGTTAGACATGGCGAGTTCTGTCCGCGACGTTTTTATGCGGAGCGACCTTCACACTAACATCTTGCGATTCTTCTTGTTTGTACTGTTGTGCAAAATCCGGGTTGAACGGGAACAAACCTGTATCCTAAAAAAAAGAACTTATGATTGGAGGAAGGATTGTCTGATGTGCAAACACTGCACAAAGCAGGTTGAATCGAGGTATACGAGTCTGGGGGACTACCTAGCGTGCAATCTGATCTCTTAAGTGTCAAAGCGACTGTTCAAATGTTCTTTTGATACAAAAATTGCAGGTTTGGAGTATATTTGAGGTGTTGGCTGGCTTCATAACGGGAATACATCGGTTTTCTTCACATTCTATAACCCAGCGAACGCCCTTGCGCGATGTGTGACCATCCATTCTTAGAAGGTAAGACATCGACTCTGGAACATGCGTTAGAACAAATATATTAACTTGTTTCATAAACCCCTCCAGAATCTGACTATCTATTTACCAATTTTCTGTACATTTCATGACAGCGTCTGCAAGCATCCAGTTTGGCCACTGAAACTCATTACAAACTGCCACGCTCTTCTTGTAAATTCTAAGAAGAGGTTCCATCCAGTGCTGCATTACTTTCTTTCCGGCTGAAGTGCAACGCCCTCAGCGAGGGATTCTGGGTACTTGAACGCTTTCCCGATATTATCGGTTGTGTAGTGTGTATATGAACTACGCCCCACAATGGTGGGTATGGACACGTGGGACACGGTTTTGGGTCAATTGGCGGTTGGCCACAGTAGTGGATGTTGCCACGGAATGTGGAGTATTTTAGTTAATTTTATTTATTATTTTCACACCCATTTCTGGGAAGCTAGTACTGAGTGCGACGGCGCACTGCCGTTGCACCAGTAAACCTTCCCCAACAAGGGACCCCAACCTGGGGAATTGGCTCTGAGCTTTACCGCCTCCGCGTGTCCTCAACTCCTCTTTGGAGGGAAGCACCGTAGTGTACGGAAGTTCACCCCCCTTGCACATCTAAAGGAGACCCATCATTGGGAGTACTAATTGTTCCAATCATATTGGTGTTTCGCCCTGTATAGGGAGTCCTGTCCACCGGCATTGCCGTATCTACTCGTCGCTCTCGCGACCCACTTCGTCCTTCCTCTTTCCCCTTTTTAGGGTAGCACCTCCCGCTATCCGCGGCCCTCGTGTGCGCATCCGCTCACACACCCCCACTCACGTGGAAACATACCTCTACTGAGGATCACACCCCGCTCACGCGGATACCGATTCTTCGCCTTCACCTCCCTGCGCGAGTCACCACAGGTGTCCCTGGTCTTACAAACCGGCTTCGCCGTGACACCTCTGGGAGGGCTCTACCCAACTGGGTTCACCTCGTGAGAGGAAGATCCCGGACGTCTTTCGGTGTTTTTCCCCTTTGGGGCATTGCACCACAAAGTGGTCTCCCGACCTAGAATCGGTTTTTGTTTTCCCTCTTACGAGGTTTGTTTTTATTTACCGGAAGTTCCGTGATCGTTTCCCGTCGTAACGGTATTTTCTCATGTCGAGAAATCCCTCCGACGCGGAGCCAGTGGTTACGCGTAGTCACTCCCGCGACAACGCGGACACTTCCGAAGTTCGGTTCGTACCCCGTATCCCTATACGGACAAGTTCCAGCCGTGCTGGCGCCGCTTCATCGCGGAACGATACCCCCGACCGGGAACCCCGGAACCTCCTTTTGCCCTCGTTATCACCCCCGCAGGGTAATGCAGCATCGGCTCCGGCTGTTGCCGCAGTGCCCCAGGCACCCCGGCCTGCTCCCGCTGTCGCGGCTTCAAGTCCCCGTGGAACGGGCGATAACACCCCCCAGGGGACTTCCCTGGAATCCCAGGTCCGCGCTCTGTGGACCGCCCATGACACCCTTGTAGGGGAACTAAAATCCCTCCAAGAGGTGGTCTCGGCAACCCCCGTAAAGGAGGTCGCCGAGGAACTCCGTATTTTACGGTCTGACGTCAACTCCGTGTTGGAGAGTTTGGGACAACCCGCCGCCTTCATCGAAGGAGTTGAAGCCCGATTTGATCGGATTGGTGCCCGCCTGGAGACGCTGGAGCAGTTCGTCCTCATGGACAAACCATCCCGGGGTGATCCGGTAAACGAGGCATCGCACAACGACCAGCTTGCTGGGAAGAAGAAACGCCGTCACCGACGGAAACATCACCGAAAATATTCGGACTCCGATTCTTCGACATCGTCGGACTCACCCCGAAACCATTCGGTTAGCTCGAGCTCCTCGGACTCCGACTCGGAGGACGAGAAGCGAGGCTACTCCTCCCGGTCGAGGCGGTCATCGGCCACTGAAGGTGTGGTCCGAACCTGCCAGAAGGGGAGAAGACACCCCTGTCTCCGGGAATTGAAACCGACAAACCCGGATTACCGGAAGCTTTTATCATACCGGTACTACCGGCTTGAAGATTCGTCACTTGGACGTACGCCCCGTGGTACGGGAAAGGTGCGAGAATGCATTAAGCGAATGCAGCTCTCGCTCCGCAACCAGTATTTTACTGGAGAGGACCCAGTCCTAGTACTGGATTTCCTATCCCGCTTTGTAGCGGAGGCCGATATCCTCGGTATGAATGAGGGACAAGCCTATTTGGCTTTACCGTATTTCTTACGGGGAGTGGCGGAGGACCAATACACCTCTGTCAGAGGATCTTCTCGCGCCTCCGAGGGAGGAGTTACTTGCTGGCCGGAGGCTGTGCAGTATCTTCTGCGCTCCTACGCCACCAACACCGCTATTCAGCAGGCTATCCTCGCTTTGCGAGATACACGCCAGCGTGCTGGAGAGACCGAGACCGATTACTCGGTGCGCCTTAACAAGGCTTTCCACAGATGTGGTAACTTATACCCCGCTGAGGAGCGCAGTACCATGTTCATTGATGGTCTTGACCCGGCAATCCGGAGTTTAGTTACCCGTTATCGGGAGGACAAGCAAAGGATCACCTACCTCGAGCTGGTCCAACACGCTCGAGCGGAAGGGGATGCACTTCGTGCAAGAACTCCGAACAATCGGTCTAAATCCGCCAAGGCGTTGTTGCTGGAAAGCGAAGCTTCCTCTCTCCCGCTCACCGCGGATGGGAACCCTGGACAGGGATTTGATACCGTGCATTTAGCGCAGGGGGATGGTGTGTCGATACCCACCAGTGAGTTACCGTCAACGACGGAGATGACCCATGATACGGGAACAGAAGATCCCGTTCTATACGGTGGTAACAGTCGGGTTCAACCCCAACGACTCCCGTTCTCAAACGGTCAATCCCGTTATCAACGGCCTGGATGGACTGACACCCGCCCTGCGGTTCGCTTCTCCGATACTCGGAATAATAATCCGCGTTTCGCGGTGCTGGCTCTCATTTGCCACCTGTGCTATGCCCATGGCCATTCCTCTCCTCAGTGTATTTGTTCACAGAAGGATATGGCCAAGGTGGTGGCAAATTATGAGGCCCTCACTCCAGAGGAGAAACGTTCCGTCCCGACGGCTTCCTACCTCCGTGCTAAAACGGACTTTTCCCACGCCCTACCACAGACCCCGCGTGCGCGGCAAGCTTCATACACCCCGATTCGGGAGATCACGCAACCATCCGTTGCAACCCCCGCTTATGCGGATAGAAAACCCCGTCAACGGGATGAAGCACTCGTTGTCGAGGAAACCAACCCACCGCCGAAGGCGGAAAACTAACTGAGGGAGTCTCCCCTTTGGGAGAGGCGTCCTCAAGAACGAGGCTGTTGGCGCCCGAGGCGTCCTCGCCTCGCTCCCCGGTGAAAGTCCTCTCGAGGAAAGACACCGCTGACGCGGACTCTGCGCACCTCGGTGTGTTGCGTCGCCCCTGGATACGGAGTAAAAATCCCCGGATTCCCGGTAGAGTCTTGGTCTTGGCCAAGCGCAATTATAAGGTCTATGCCGACCTTGGCCTTGACCCCCAGTTTATGGTGAGGTTTCTCACCGTCCTGGATACAGGTGCAGGCCCCAACTTCGTTGTGGAATCATTGTTACCCCCGCTTGTGCGGTCTCGTATCCGCTCTGACGCGGTCCCCGACATTTCGGATGCGAATAACAACCCGTTACAAACGGTGGGCACAGTGGACCTCGTCGTGAGACTTGGTACCTCCGTGGTGAAGTTGGACTTCATCGTTTGCCGTTCATTGGCAGCACTAGTCATACTGGGATTTGATTACTGCGACAGATTTGTCGACGCAATCAGGCCCCGCCTCAGGCGTGTAGAACTTGACGACGGATCGTCGGTTCCGATTGTTCGCCGCCCGCTAAAGCGGTCCTCTCGGAAACAATTTCCACCCCCTGCTGCGCAGGAACCATCGCCCGCGTCCCGCCAGTCCACCAAGCTCCGCGTCGCTGCCTTGGTTTCTATACTGGCTGAGTCCCAAGTCTGGGTGCAGGTAAATTCCCGTCAACACGGTCTTCAAGTTATACAACCCCTCGCCTCGTTGTACGAGAAATCCCAGCTGGCGCTGGCTAATGGAATTGTCTCCATTTCCCCGGATGTCCCTTTCCGGATATTGGTTGCCAACCTTGGCAAACACCCCAGTATCTGGTCAAACACCAAGTAATTGGGAGTGTAACCCCCCATCCTATGGGAATGCTGCCAACAAAGATGACAGCCGCCGATGTACTCGGAGTTACCACCTCTTCTGAGGAGTTCGCCCCGCCGTCCGAAGACGTCAAGTCTAAGGAGGGGGAGGAAACCGCTACTTCAGCGCCGAACATACCGAGTAACTCGGAATTGCGAACCACACCTGTTCCACAGGACAATGCTCCATCGAGCAATGACCGGATTGATCCGGAAAAAGCACTTGAAGCGCTGGACTTCAGCCACGTGCCAGAGTCACACCGCGACAAACTCCGTACTATGTTACGGGAGTTCACCACAATGTGGGATGGCTCGCTTGGCGAGATTAATGCAACGGAACACCGGATCGATTTAATCCCCGGTGCGCGACCGGTTGCACAACCCCCTTACAGGGCAGGTCCGAAAGCTCGGGAAGAGGAGCAGTCCCAGGTGGACAAGATGCTCCGCGCAGGTGTGATTGAGCCCGCTCAATCACCCTGGGCATCCCCAGTTGTACTGGCTTTAAAGGCCGACGGAACCTGGAGGTTCTGTGTCGACTACCGCCGGCTCAATTCCGTGACTGTTAGGGACACGTACCCCATCCCTCGTATGGACGAGTGCATTGACTCCCTTGGAGACGCCACCGTGTTCACGGTTCTTGATGCCAATTGGGGATATTGGCAAGTACCTGTCAGACAGGAGGATCGCGACAAAACCGCATTCACCTGCCATGCAGGAACGTACCGCTTCAAGCGGATGCCATTTGGGTTAACCAACGCCCCCGCCACCTTTCAGCGTGCAGTAGATATTCTACTCAACCACTTTAAGTGGCGGAGTTGTCTGGTCTACCTTGATGATATCATCATCTTCTCCAACTCGTTGGACGACCATCTCACTAACGTCCGAGACGTGCTCACCGTACTCCGCGATGCGGGAATTACCCTCAAGTTGAGGAAATGCGAGTTTTTTCACAGATATTGTGAAGTATCTGGGTCACATTATCCGTCTTGGACGGTTAGCGATCGAGAAAGCTCGAGTCAAATCCCTCGTCGAGGCGAAAGAACCCCGTACCCAAACGGAACTGCGCTCCTTTCTGGGACTGGTCAACGTCTATCGACGGCTTATCCCGAACTTTTCGGATACTGCAGCGCCTCTGAACGCGTTGTTGCGAAAGGGGAACCCCCCAAAACTGGGAACATTTACGCCCGAGCAATCGGAAGCTTTTAACTCCTTAAAGGAGGCTGTCACATCAGCACCAATCCTACATCTCCCAAAACTTGGGTTGCCATACTCCGTAGATACGGACTCGAGCGACTACCAAGTCGGGTTTGCTCTTTTTCAAACCACCCCCGAGGGGGAACGGCATCCAATTGGTTATTGGTCACGTTCGCTCAATGTTCATGAGCGGAACTACTCCGTATCGGAGAAAGAGTGCCTCGCCGTCGTATGGGCGATGACCACTCTGCGCCCCTACCTTATGGGAATTCGCTTCACCGTGTACACGGATCATTCCTCATTGAGGTGGTTGATGAATATCTCCGACCCGTCGGGACGCCTCATGCGCTGGAGACTCCGCCTCGCGGAATATGACTTTCAAGTCATTTATAAAAAGGGTGCGCAGAACACCCAGGCCGACGCTTTATCGCGGTTACCCACAAGTGGGGAAGCACTCCCAACGGAGGATGATGAAGTCCCATGCTTCATGGCTATAGACCCGGATGATCCGGAACATGCCGTCGAGTCTAGGCCAGAAACCTGGGACGAGGATGCTGATTTTGACGAACTACTCGCATCGCGAGATAAATCTGAGAACCCGTTACCGGGAAACTTTGTACCGGTATCACCGGAAGAAATGATCCGAGAACAATTCGGCGACCCATTCTGTACGAGAATTCGTGCCCGTATCAACGGTGGTGAAGATCTCCCTTTCGGGGTAAGCGACAAAGTCTACCTCGTAAGAAAGGTCGAAGCCCGCCCACAGATTGTGGTACCACATTCCCTGCAATCGCGGGTGTTACATCTATCACACTACGCCCCCATTGGAGGTCACCCAGGTGGGAGGAAACTCTACCTAACCCTGCGAAGGGATTTCTATTGGCCCGCAATGGCGGTGGATTGCTACGCAACTGTGCGATTTTGTAGCGAATGCGCGAAGAATCGCGTCAAACTCCGCAAAAATGCGAAGAAGATGAAACTATTCCCCGCAAGGGCGCCGCTCGAGTTTATTGCGATCGATATTCTCGGACCATTACTCACCACGAAACGTGGAAACAAGTTTCTACTTGTCATTACCGACCGCTTTTCTAAGCTGGTACGGACTGTCCCTCTTCGGAGGATAACCGCTCTCACGGTGGCCCAGGCTCTGGTGACGCACTGGATTTTTGTCTACGGTCCCCTGTAGAGGTGCTCTCTGACAACGGGAAGCAGTTCGTGAGCAAGTTCTTCCAGGATGTTTGTCGCATCCTGGATGTCAAGAACTTGTTCACGACTACCTACCACCCCAGTGTAATGGGCAAGTTGAACGGTTTAACCGGACGTTACTCGCGGCGTTACGTTCCTACGTCGCTGACCACCCAACGAATTGGGATCTCTAATCTGATGCGGTAACCTACGCGTACAATACGCAGGTACACCGGACTACCGGAGTTTCGCCATTCGAGTTAGTTCTATCTAGAACACCCCCGCCTGTGGCGCTGGAACCCCAAGCTACCTTGGACAATTTCCCATCTGTGGGTATCTACCGGCAGCAATGGAAGCAATGGCTTTCCAAGCTGGTCCCCGCTGCGCGGAAGTCTATGGCACGGGCCCAAGCCGCTTACAAGCGGGATTTTGACGCTCGCGTGCGAGGAAAACCGTCCCCGATTCGGGCAAATAACTACGTCTTCATCAGGAAGGAATACTACAACCCGGAACGGGAGAAGCGTCACAAACTCTCGCCTGTGGCGGATGGACCCTTCAAGGTGAGCTCTGTTAACACCGACACTGTCGTGGTAGAGATGGGGGACACGCACGAACGGATTTCCCGTGATCGTGTTGTCCTTGCCCCTCCTCCCTCGTCAGAGGTAGTCCTGGGTCCAGGCAACCCCGTTTCTACGGACTCCGCTACACCGGAACAATCCGGGAGTACTAGACCTACGGTACTACCACACCCCAGCCGGGGACTCTCAGACCTACCGACTCTGTCGGACTCACCGGCTCAGCCGGGTAATTCGGGCCCCTCAGCGCCCGCCCCTACCACATCTGCCCCACTGGCGCGCATTTATACCCGCCAGGCGGGGATTGTTATCCCTTATCCCGCCGCTCCGTCTAAGGAGGGGGAGGAGAACACTCGTTTTCGAGGAACGATATCACCGTCGCAACGGGAAACACACCGTAACATACGGAACCCTGACCGTGGAGCACGGAGTATGTCACGCGACACTAATCCCCCGTTCCCGGGCAGTGCTGTGCAACAGGAACCAGACGCGCAGGCCCCGCAAAAGCGGCAAATACACCGTTTGTCACGGGAAAACGAGAAGCCTCCCTCCAAGACCGCAGCAGCGGAAAGGCAATCGCTCGATGCCTCGAAGCCGCCGTTGGCGGAAGTCCCCGCGGAAGCGGTTCAATCAGGTCGATCAGACCCGCGCCCCGCGGAGAAGAGGCGCCCAGATACACCAGCGCCGCTGGGAAATACCCACACCCCTCTTGGGGAAAAAGGCGGCCAAGCTGCAGTCGAAGCTTTAAGCCCTGGCTTGCAAGCACCGGAAACGCCTCCCGTCGTTGACGGAATCAAAGCCCCCGCTACGGGGAATAATTTGCGCCAACCCCCGCATCGCTGCGGCGAAGAACCGAGAAACTCGGGAATAACGCGCGCCATCGCACGCTCGAAACCGGTCGTACCAGACGCTGCTCCTCATCACGGAGATGGTGCACTGCGCTCAGCGGCAATTCCCCTGAAAAGGGTGTCATCGGCACCTGCCCAGAACCCCCCAACGGGGAATTTTGACCAAAATACCGGTGTACCGGAGTTAGCCCCAGGCAAACCGTCAGTAGCCGGGGACACCACGGCGTCGCCGGAACGTATGGTGCAGAGCGCTCGTGCGCCTGGCAGGGAGGCGGTTTGCCACCCAATCACCGTGTCGCACGGGACCCCCCAGGGGATTGTGGAAATGACGATCCCGCAGGAGCGGTCATCTTCCCGCAAACTCGCGGTCCGTGAGCTCAACCGCGAAGGCGGAGCCAAGTCCCCCGCCGACTGGCGGTTCGCCCGGCCTACCGTGAAGACGGGAACAACGACACCCCAATGGGGAATGACTTGCCGGGGAAAACCGTGACACCACACACCCTCTTGAGGGATATTTTCCCGCATGAGCAGCGGCCACTAGGACAGCGCACGGCAACGTCGGAGTGATCGCCGAACACCCTGCTAAGGGACATTATACCGCACAGCGGGCAGCCCTCGCAAGGGAGTACAACCACCATCCGGCACGGCCGGCAGGTCTACGAACGAGAGTTCGTAGTAGACCGACTTGTCGGACACACCTGGAACCAGGATGGTATTCTACAATATCGCGTCCGCTGGTACGGGTTCGACCCCAGTGGGGATACGTGGGAGCCAATTGAACACCTCCCACGGTCGCAGGTTCTGCGATACCACCGTCAGACGGGAACTGCAGCCCCAGCCACGCTGGTTAATGCCCAAGTTGGGTAACGTTGCCGCGCGAGCGGAGAGCGAAAGGAAAGGATAACAAGGCAAAGTCCGTCGAAGACGGGGAACTCAACCGAGAAGCACCGTTCTAAACGGGAAAGTTTATTCTGGGGAGCAGCTAGCTCCCACAATACTACACTACACTAACTGGCATAGCTAGGGAAAGAAGAACCAGGAAACTGGACCAGAGGTTTCACTCACCCCCATCGTCCGGGGCGTAACCACCAGCGAGGCGGTAGGCCAACGCGTCCGCCATGGTGGTGACATCCCCCGATACCTCGGCAGCGCTAAGACCGGCACCCCGGAGGAAACGTGCGATAATTTCGTTTTCATTCGCCGTCACCCCGCTGGGGATTGAAGGTCCGGCACTTGCCGCCGAAGGGTCAGCAGCCGGCTCGGCCGGAGATGCCCCCTCTGGGAAAGCTTCCGCGCTAGCGCCGGTTTCCTCTACGTCCATCTCCCCGGGTTCTTCCGGTTCGTTATCGACCATTGGGTCATCCCCGCCTTATGCGCGGTAGTAGTCGTCGGAATCGACGTACCCCACCGGGTGGTCTTCCGGCACATGACAGGGCGTATCGCGAAGCTCGCGCGCCTCCTCGGAGGAAATTTCCCGGAACTCCCAGGGGTCGAAGTAGATAAAATCCCCCACAAGGGCGGTTTTTCTACCGAGTCCCGGACCACCGGTGTTACCGCTACCGCCATCCAGACGACCGCTTAGCTCCAGCGGGACCTCACTCCAGCTAACGCTGTCGATGTACCCAAGTAATTGGAGGACCTCTTCATTGTTGGCCTGGCCCCCGAGGGGGATGCGAAGATCCAGGTTTCGGATCGCTGCCCGCACACGCGGTTGAAGGAACCAGAGACGATACTGGTCGTACGCCTCGTTGAGGATATAAGTCGCACTGCGGGCCGCCCACTCCGTAACCACTACGGACCACAACCCCGACCGGGGATCCTGCATGAGCAGCGAACCGAGGTACGTAAGTACCGGCGGGAGTTCTATGTAGCACCCCGGCAGGCTTCATGGAAGCGCCACCACTCGGGGAGTGCTACATACCGACCTAGCCGGTGAGGCGGCGCAATCCGCTCTATCTCCACGTTCTGATACGGGATAAAATACCCGAATCGGGATCGCCAACGCCGCTCGTAGCGGATGAAGTTTTGGAGAAAGTTGGACCGGTATTTCCGGGGAAGGTACCTGAACTCCGCCCGAATAATCGGTCGCTCCCAGCAAAGGGCCTCTTGCCGCGCTACGGGGAAATTCCTCCAAGCGAGGGTCTCGAGGCGGAACAGGTTCTCGCCGTACCCAATCTCCCCGCGAGTGCGGAAGTAGCTAACGTCGAAGCCAAACTCCGGTGGGACCGGTACATCGAATGGAGCCCGGCTCTGGCGTTGATACGCCATGCGCGTCAGCGCGGTCTGTGCCGCAGTGACGGTCTCGCCCGAGTTTCTTCGGAGGTGGTGACGCGGAATCGCAATCCGGTGACGCCAATCCCACGATGTGGTGACTGCTCTGGGCAGATCCCCGGAAGGGTGTCTGAACCATCCGCATAAGTGGTGACCAATCCCTCATTGAGGACGGCGACCGGGTGAAACCACGGTGCAGGGCGCAGGCGCGACGCGTGATTCCGATTCATCGGGTTGAGCCCCACCAGGGTGTTGTAAGTTGGCCAGTTGGACACCGGAGTGGTTCCGGAGGACACCACCGAAGGTGGTAGTGCGAAGGGATGGTCGGCTGCCGCAGCCATATTCCCCGGTTGTACCGGAGTTCGATCGCCCTGAGGCAGGAGAACTGACCGGAAACCGGTGGTGTATCGCCCGAGAAGTCTCGGCGGTTGGCTGTGGTTGTTGATATTGTTGTCGTCGTTCATTTTTCCCTTTTGGAGGGTGGCTGTTGTTGTCGTTTGTGTGCTTGGTGACTCTGGTGCAGAGGGATTTACCGGAGAACCGGAGACAAAGCACGCGCTTTTATCACCCATTTTCGTCTGGGAATCCTCCGCGTCCGCGGTCGTTTTCCCGTCTTAAGGGGGGGGATATGAAGTGCAACGCCCTCAGGGAGGGATTCTGGGTACTTGAACGCTTTCCCGATATTATCGGTTGTGTAGTGTGTATATGAACTACGCCCACAATGGTGGGTATGGACACGTGGGACACGATTTTGGGTCAATTGGCGGTTGGCCACAGTAGTGGATGTTGCCACGGAATGTGGAGTATTTTAGTTAATTTTATTTATTATTTTCACACCCATTTCTGGGAAGCTAGTACTGAGTGCGACGGCGCACTGCCATTGCACCAGTAAACTTCCCCAACAGGGACCCCAACCTGGGGAATTGGCTCTGAGCTTTACCGCCTCCGCGTGTCCTCAACTCCTCTTTGGAGGGAAGCACCGTAGTGTACGGAAGTTCACCCCCCTTGCACATCTAAAGGAGACCCATCATTGGGAGTACTAATTGTTCCAATCATATTGGTGTTTCGCCCTGTATAGGGAGTCCTGTCCACCGGCATTGCTTATCTACTCGTCGCTCTCGCGACCCCACTTCGTCCTTCCTCTTTCCCCTTTTTAGGGTAGCACCTCCCGCTATCCGCGGCCCTCGTGTGCGCATCCGCTCACACACCCCACTCACGTGGAAACATACCTCTACTGAGGATCACACCCCGCTCACGCGGATACCGATTCTTCGCCTTCACCTCCCTGCGCGAGTCACCACAGGTGTCCCTGGTCTTACAAACCGGCTTCGCCGTGACACCTCTGGAGGGCTCTACCCAACTGGGTTCACCTCGTGAGAGGAAGATCCCGGACGTCTTTCGGTGTTTTTCCCCTTTGGGCATTGCACCACACCGGCAAAAGATAAAGAATGGAGGGGCTTTTTTTCACCAGATGCCGAGGACACAAGAACGGCGGTAATGTGTTTGTCTACACCTTGCATCTTCTTGGCGACTTTGCATCCGCCCTGCCTTGAAGATTTCGAGCCATAGGCTTTGTTTGCCATGGTCCAAGTTGCATTCACAGCCGTTTCATTCATATTCTCTATCCGAGAGGGATCATCAAGGAGGCCAGGATTTTCTTCACCAATCTTTCCAATCACATCGAAGAAAGTCAGAATGTGTTCGTATGTCTCGCCTATCAGCTTCGCATTATCTTTTGGATAATGGGTTTTGAAGGTTAAATCTCTATGCCCTGCGCAAA